>JAGKTI010000621.1:38203-62153 GCA_018397915.1 Birgus latro | reverse complement strand
TTTTTTACTAGCCAGAGGAAAATTAACAAATAATTTGTCAGCTTGCAAGTTATTTCTTGTAGGCCAGGATGAAAATAAATAATAGATATGCTTGTATATAAACATAAATATGGAATTTGTGTACCGTGTACAGATTCCATATTTATTTATTGCTTAAAATAACGAGCCTCATCTTTCATTGTCTGCGCAGTCGTGTGCACCATTTCCGCAGCTTTCACATGGTTGGCATAAGTGGTTGTGATGGGCACACAATTATTTGTTTTTCTTGGTTCAATAATGAGTAAAAATGTAGTGAATGGAAGTTCTTCCTTTGCCAGCATGTATGCAATAGTAATTTTCATCTTCAAATCTTCAGAATCCTTATCTTCTTCCTTTTGCTGATGTTGGAATGTCTTTCTATGTTTCCTTGACCTTGGCGATTTAATTCAGCATCACGCCGTTCAATATACTTCCTGCTCTTGCCATGGTAAACTATGTTTTCTTTTTAAAATTCTGAGATCCAGTTACGAAATCCATTTTGCCGGCTGCAGTTGGATTTTTCATGCCAATGGAACATTTCATTTTGTTTTCGTTTTCATCTTGCATATGCCACGTAAGTTCTTTCTTCTATTTTGGAAGAAATGTTCTCTGTGATGCTTTTTTCGGGGAGGCGACGAGTTTGATGTTGACGGTGAGGGTTTCATACGGTTCACGTTGGAAGCAAGCGACACTACTCCTTCTCGTCAGCTGACTGCGGTAACATTGATCATGTCATCAGCAAGTGAGAGACAGCGTCTAGCGACTGTTATGAATGATACCAAGCTGTTTTTAATAGAGTTGCCGGATTATTAATAATTTTTAAAATATATTTTTATCATAATGTTTCTTAATATGAAGTAGTGGTTAAAGAAACAAATTTTATTAAAATTTTATATATAAAACTTCAACTCGCCACTGGCAATTGAGAAATAATTTTTACCCGCCATGTACAGTAATTTACAGTAATCTCCCCATTATTCGACGCAATAGAGCCAAAGGCATGTTCGAATATTGGTCTTGTCCGAATATTGGGCCCTGAAGCTCCAGCACTGGTCATTCATGACCCTAACCTACCCTAACCTAAATCAGAAAACTTCCTACCGGACATGTATAGCACTTATTTAGGTCCCTTTTCACATAAATAATGCACACAAAGCATGAATTAATTGAATTTTAACCAAAAAATGATGATTTAGAGGTGAGTGAGACATAGATGGTCAGAATTTGCCAGCATAGTATAAGTAAATATCTGACATGGAAATCATCTTTTCTCACATTTTATGCACTAAATTATTGGATACAAAGCATCAAATACAGTAAATGATGTAAATTGTTAGCAGAAAAATGGTTAGGTTAGGTTAGGTTAGGTTAGGTTATGACTGGACATGAAATTCATTGGCATTCACCTTTTTCATAGCTGGTGCACTTAAAAACCATGCATGAAAAAATTAAATTGAAAGCAGGAAATTATGATTAACATTTAGGGAAATTTTTTAACACATTTACAGCATGCTGAAAACAGATTAGACATGAAAATCTTTATGGTAATCATCTTGCACAATAATCAAAGGCATTCACCTTTTTCATAGCTGGTGCACTTAAAACCATGCATGAAAGAATTAAATTAAAAGCAGGAAATTATGATTAACACAATGTTAGGTTAGGTTAGGTTAGGTTATGACCAGACATGAAATTCACTGGCATTCACCTTTTTCATAGCTGGTGCACTTAAAACCATGCATGAAAAAATTAAATTAAAAGCAGGAAATTATGATTAACACAATGTTAGGTTAGGTTAGGTTATGACTGGACATGAAATTCACTGGCATTCACCTTTTTCATAGCTGGTGTACTTAAAACCATGCATGAAAAAATTAAATTAAAAGCAGGAAATTGTGATTAACACAATGTTAGGTTAGGTTAGGTTATGACCGGACATGAAATTCACTGGCATTCACTTTTTTCATAGCTGGTGCACTTAAAACCATGCATGAAAAAATTAAATTAAAAGCATGAAATTATGATTAACACAATGTTAGGTTAGGTTAGGTTATGACCGGACATGAAATTCACTGGCATTCACCTGTTTCATACCTGGTGCACTTAAAACCATGCATGAAAAAATTAAATTGAAAGCAGGAAATTATGATTAACATTTAGGAAATTTTTTAACACATTTACATCATGCTGAAAACAGGTTAGACATGAAAATCATTATGGAAATCATCTTGCACACAGTTTATTCATGAGATTAATGATATGGAAAGAACAAAACATGGAATTTTGATGAAGTTAGGGTACTTACGAAAAAGAAGCTGCCGTTCTGATGTATAACTCGCTCTATCATCTCAGACTTTGACACGAAGAAATTGCACCACACACACCTTTGCAATTGACAGTCACCAGCACTTCTCACCAACACTTTCCACAACTTTTTTTTTTTGCATAACTGGGATCACATCACTTCACTGCACTGTACATAACAGTAAACTCCCGTGTGGTCTAGTGACGAGTCCTGGAGCCTTGCGAACTTCTCAGCAGCAGCTTTCAGCTCCGTTCCACGTACCAACACACCAGCAGCACGTTGTTGTCGATACCAAATCAGCGTGGATCGGTCGATGTCTGCATACTTAGGACTAAACATCACCTTCCTCTCCATGTTTCGTTTGGTCTTCGAAGCGAAATCAGCCGTGTACTGCTGTAGTTTGTCTCGGGACTTTTTGATATCAAACAAGGTGGAGCGAGGAAGATTGAATTCACTACGAATCCGTGATGTCGGCCACCCGGCATCCATCTTTTCCAATACCCTTCCCTCTTCTTCTCCAGAGTCAGAACCACTTTCTTCCTCTTCTCAGGAGGCAGGGCCATCATCACACATGATGAAGAAAGTGAAGAGCAGCATCAAGCCTTGCAGGAGGTAGGGTATCACCACAAAAGCAATCACTTCGGCCGCCATTGTCGGAGCTGTTTACGAGCCAGGAGCAGAGCGGGAAACGGGAGGGACAGACAGGCACCACGCGTGAAAACACAGCCGATCGGTGCGTGCGGGAAATTCAAACTGACGCGGTTCCAAAAAATCGGATTTTTTAAAATTTGGGGGCATTCTGGGGGGTGGACAGCCCACGATGTCCGAATATTGGGCATCCGAATAATAGGGAGATTACTGTACTTACTCGCCATGGCGAGTAAAATACTTGCAACTTTCAGGCCTGTAATGAAAGCTACAAAAAGAGCCTAAACTACAAAAAGGGCAACTACCATGACCTAAAGAAGTACTTCTTAGAAATAGATATGGAAAAGGAGCTTAGAGGGCAAAATTTAAATGTTATCTGTAGAAAATTCTGTGAACTTTATGAAATAGGGATCCTAAATTACATCCAACTGCACAAAGAAGCAGAAATGAAAATAAAGCAATAGTTTAATACAGAGTGTAAAAAAGAGAGAGAGAGAGAGAGAGAGAGAGACTTTTGTGGAAAAGATACAGAGTGTTAGTGGATATTGCTGTTAGTGTGTGTGTGTGCGCGTGCGCACACACTTGTTACGTCACGAATGGTGACGTCACCAGAAGGGTCCTGCGGTGTGCAGGCGGGGCCCGGTTAGTTCGGGGTGTGAGACCGGTGAGTGCTGTTTGCCTTCTAATACTGGTAGCAGAGCGTAGTTTTGACATAATGGCTTCGTGTTTAACTAAGTGGCCTCCAAAACTTGAAAATGATTCTGCCTATGAGAGTTGGAAGAAGGACATCGACATTTGGTGCGAACTGACGGACTTACCGAAAAAGAAGCAAGCCCTAGCTATTCACCTTTCATTGCCAGGAAGAGTGAGGGTGGCGTCTTTGGAATTGACGCGGCTGATTTGAAACAAGATAATGGTGTTCAGACCCCGTTGAACAAACCAGACAGTTTATTTCTCGTGGACAAAGGACGTCGGCATTTTGCAGCTTTTCATGACTTGTACAATTTCAGAAGAGCCGGTGATATGAACATTCGTAAGTTTGTTGCAGAATTTGAGCGTGTTTGTTACAAATTTACGAAGCAGGACATGGAACTACCAAGTTCTGTGATGGCTTTTATGCTACTGGCTGCATGCAAACTTTCAGACAGTGAGCAACAACTAGTGATGTTCGCGATAACTGAGATGACATACAAAAACTTGAAATCTGCCCTGAATCGTATTTTCGCTGGTGAAATTGGCGGGCAGAACTATGCATCGGTGTCTGCCAGTGAGGTTAAGATCGAACCAGTATTTTGGAGTGACAAAGTTGGGAGTGAGGAAACGTTTTATGTTAGAGGTACCCAACGTGGACAGACACTGTTTCAGGATGTTGCAGTATGTGATCGAGGTCTTTGTGATGGCCAATATTCAACTGTATCTGCTAGAATTTTCCTACACGCATCCACCGGCAAGAGGCAGAACCCACTTGAGTCTGACGGGAAGGTATAGAGGTGTTTAGTATGTGATTCTAGATTTCATTGAGCACGTGACTGCCAGGATGCATAAGAAAACTATGGCAGTCAAGAAGAAAATTCTGAAAGAGTGCATCTGTCGTTATTTATGGGCTAAGCGGATCCGCCACTAGAGGTAAATTACAGACTCTAGTAGAAGAATCTAAGGAATGTGCTGTTCTAGACACAGGGTGTTCTACAACTGTATGTGGAGTTGAATGGATCTGTTGCTGTCTAAGTGAGCTCACTGATTACGAATGTGAAGCTATAAGAGGAGAAGCGTCATCCTTATCGTTTATGTACAGCATCATCCTCAACGTTTACTTACAGCGTCATCCTCAGTGTTTACTTTTGCTGATGGCATCGCAGTTTCTTCCCTCAAACGTGTTACTCTGCCCTGATACATTGGAAATATGTGTGCAGCCATTGTGACTGATGTGAACTGCAACATTCCCTTGCTGCTGAGTAAACGTTCCATGAAAAAGCAAAAATGTCGGTTAACTTCGAATGTGACCAGGTTACAATCTGTGGAACTGTCATTAATTGGAAGTCCTCATCTTCAGGGCATTACTTGCTTCCAATTTCTTTATAACTAGGTCGTGAATTCCGTGAAACAATCGCACTGGCATCTCTTGGGGGTGATGTAGAAAAAACGGCTTTGAAGCTTCAGAGGCAATTTGGACACCCAACATCGGCGAAACTAATTAAACAGATTACAGATGCGGGGATTAAAAGTTCAGAACTGGAGCGGGCTATCAAGGCTGCATCTGATGCTTGTACAGTCTGTTGCAGATTCAAGAAAGCCATGCCCTGACCCATAGTCAGTTTGCCCATGGCATCTAAGTTTAACGAAGCCATAGCCATGGATCTGAAAGCTTGGGGAAGGCATTACAGTAATCTCTCTACTATTCGGATGCCCATTATTCAGATCCCTCACTATTCGGACATCATGAGCTGTCCGCCCCCCAAAATGCCAAAAAATTCGAGAAAAAAAAAATCCGATTTTTTCCGACCGCATCAGTTTGAATTTCCCACTCGCGCCGACTAGCTCCCTTCCCGCCAAATCGCCCTCCTACTAGTTCTGTCTCAACTCCTGTGAACAGTGGACGGCTGTCCGATCTTTCGCGGTACTTTTGTTCTTGTTTAAATAATCAAAAGTCACAGTGTTAAGGATTAAGTGTAGTTAAACACTGGATTACTGGACATGCTTCAAGAGCAATTATGACCACTGTAAAAACCTTAGAGATGGGGGTAAACAACAATGATGGACTGTAAGTAAACATTGTCAACTGCTAAATATTTTCCATAATCACTTCTAAATCCTCATTCTCTGGTTACATTTTATTTACTTCATGCTTTGTGTCCCATATTTGAGTGTACAGGCTGTGAAAGAGGTGATTTTCTCAGTGATTACGATGTCTCTTTTATATGTTCACTATCTAGTCAGCTGGTGAACATTTTTGTCCCACACACCTCTAAATCATAATTTTTCTGGTTACATTTTATTTGCTTCATGCTTTGTGTCCCATATTTGAGTGCACAGGCTGTCAAAGAGGTGATTTTCTCAGTGATTACCATGTCTCTTACTTACGTTCACTATCTAGTCAACTGGTTAACATTTTCGCCACCCACACCTCTAAATCATAATTTTTCTGGCTACATTTTATTTACTTCATGCTTTGTGTCCCATATTTGAGTGCACAGGCTGTGAAAAGGTGATTTTCTCAGTAATAATCATGTCTCTTCCTTACTTTCATTATGTAGTCAGCTGGCGAGCACCCCTGCCTCACCCACCTCAAAATCATCATTTTTGGGTTAAAATTTGATTAATTCATGCTCTGTGCCAATTACTTATGTGAATGGGGTCTTAATTAAGTGCTATGCATGTCCGGTAGGGAGTTAGGTAGGTGGTTTTCTGATTTAGGTTAGGTTAAGAATGACCGGTGGTGTAGGTGAACAGTGAAACACCTTTGCCATACCTAACTCTTTTTCTGGTAATAATTTATTTATTTGATGCTTTGTATCCCATATTTTAGTGCATAAGATATGAGAAATTATGATTTTTATAGTGATAGCCAAGTCCGATACTTACTTACACAAAGCTGCCAACTCGTGAACACCCCTGCCTTACTCACCTCAAATTCATCATTTTTGGGTTAAAATTCGATTAATTCATGCTTTGTGCCAATTATTTATGTGAATGGGGTCTTAATTAAGTGCTATGCATGTTCGGTAGGGAGTTAGGTAGGTGATTTTCTGATTTAGGTTAGGTTAGGTTAGGTTAGGGTCAAGAATGACCGGTGCTGTTGGTGAACAGTGAACACCTTTGCTATACCTAACTCTTTTTCTGGTAACAGTTTATTTATTAGATGCTTTGTATCCCATATTTTAATGCATAAGATATGAGAAATGATGATTTTCATAGTGATAGCCACGTCCGATATTTACTTACACTAAGCTGCCAACTCGTGAACACCCCTGCCTTACACACCTCAAATTCATCATTTTTGGGTTAAAATTCGATTAATTCATGCTTTGTGCCAATTATTTATGTGAATGGGGTCTTAATTAAGTGCTATGCGTGTCCGGTAGGGAGTTAGGTAGTGGTTTTCTGATTTAGGTTAGGTTAGGTTAGGGTCAAGAATGACCGGTGCTGTTGGTGAACAGTGAACACCTTTGCCATACCTAACTCTTTTTCTGGTAACAATTTATTTATTTGATGCTTTGTATCCCATATTTTAGTGCATGAGATGTGAGAAATGATGATTTTCATAGTGATTGCCATGTCCGACACTTATTTACACTAAGCTGCCAACACATGAACATCTATGCATTACTTACCTCAAAATCATCATTTTGGGGTTAAAATTCAATGAATTCATGCTTTGTGTCCATTATTTAATGCATGTGGTGTGACAAAGGGTGATTTTGGATAGTGATTTCCATGTCTGATACTTACACTTGCTGGCACGTTGTGAGTACCTATGCCTTACTTACCTCTAAATCATCATTTTTGGTTAAAATTCAGTTAATTCATGCTTTGTGTGCATTATTTATGTGAAAGGGGACTTAATAAGTGCTCTGCATGTCCTGTAGGGAGGTAGGTAGGTTGTTTTCTGATTTAGGTTAGGTTAGGTTAGGGTCATGAATGACCAGTTCTGGAGCTTCAGGGCCAATATCCGGACAAGACCACTATCCGGATATGCCTTTGGCTCTATTATGTCGGATAGTGGAGGGATTACTGTTGATTTGGCGACCAAGGGCCGGATACTCAAAACACTTACGACTGTTGTATCTCGCTATGACAGTCATATCTCACCCGTGGATATCATAACTGCCACCTCCGTCGATACTCAAAACATTTCCGACGCCATCTTGTGACGTCATGTCATAACATACTGTCATATCTTATGACACCCTCGGAGGGTGTCGTAGCAAAACATAACCCGGAAAGAGCATGGATAAACATCTATAGCGTGACTTGTATGGAAGCCTTCTGCTCTCTAAAAAACACTATTGTGCCTCAAAGCGAGTTCATCTACTTTGGCATTGTGGATCATATATTATTTAGCAGCAACAGTCTATCAGCACCATTTATACTCATACAAACAGTGAATTCCCTGTGATCAAAGGATAGCTGAGTGAGCTCTTGTCAGGCGTAGGCTGCCTACTCGTAGTGATTAGCAGGATGGAATTAGTGGCTGCATACATACATGATCGCCAATTACGTCAAGAAAGAAGATACAGGGACCCACTTGACCCTCCACGTCAGTGATGAACACCTTCTAAGAGTGTATAGATTCCCACGGCAAAAATTAATAAGACTTTGTGATGAAATTAGACCTCATTTGGAAAGAACATTGAGGTCCCATGCGCTTCCAGTCACAGCCAAGTGATGATTGCCTTAAGACTTTTTGCAAGTAGCAGCTTCCAAAATGTTATTGGAGGCTCTGCAGGTGTAACTCAAGCCAGTGTTTGCAGAGTGATCAGCCGAGTTATTAGTGTTCTCAGTATGAAAGCCAGAAGAGAAATAAAAATGTCAATTAGTGCTGTAGAAATCAACAGTACTGTCCAAAATTTTAGTAGAATCAGTGGCTTTCGTAGAGTCATTGGAGCTATTGATTGTACCCATATCCCCATCAAAGCACCAGATGAAATGGAGCATATTTTCCTCAGTCGGAAGCAGTACCATTCACTGAACATACAGGTAGTGTGCAACAGCAGCAACCTCATCATCAGTTACTCAGCCAAGTATGCAGGGAGTACACATGATTCTTTCATCAGGGCCAACTGTCCTCTGAGAGATCGCTTCCAGGCTGGTCAGTTTGGAGACACCTTTTTACTGGGTGAGTTACTCATCATTTATTGTACGCTAATGTACCAAGGTAGGATTATAATACCTTAACAAACCATACTCAGACCTACCAAAGTCGGTCAATTTTCTGTGGTTCACATCAAGTGAATTTGGAGATTTTGATCATTTCTTCGATATTTTAGACAGTTCTAAGCCATTTCCCTTCAATGGGACATATATTAGTAATTAATTTCATTTTACTAATGAAGATAACCGAGCCATAACCTAACGTAACCCAATCTCCAGGAGTAAAATACTGCTTCTGTGCCTGTGGAACAACCCCACAGAAGCTTTTGCTGTGATTGGCAGGTCTGCCCAGTCAGGCAGACAACAAAAATAAACTACTGTATTACTACATATGGCTTCTTTGCAGGAAGGCCTTCCATAACTATTTTCTGTTCACAGTATTCGCCACTGAAGCACCTACTACGCCGATTAATTTCTCAGCCAAGCCACTCTGTGTTTATCTTCTATCAGCTGTTGTTTTCCTGTGTTTCTCAGTTCTTATTGGCTCTTACGTCAAGAAACACGGGTTGCTATTGGCGGAGAGTCATTCAGCTGGTGCCCTGTGGCCCTCTAGCGAGCTTTTCGGGAATCGCCTTATGACTAGCCTACGATGTCATAAAGATTTTTTGAGTATCAGAGACTTACAAAGTCGTAGGCATGTCATAAGATATGATATCATAAGTTCGTTACGAGAGTCACCATGTCATAACTTATGACGACATTTGAGTATCCGGGCCCAGGTATTGCAATGCAATAATAATCGTGGACAAGTGTGCGCCCACCATTATCAAAGGAATATTTTGAGCTGGATTGTTGTGTTTGGCACACGTGGAAAAATTCTTACAGACAGTGGTTGTGAATTCAACAAATCGAGCATTGGGAGAGGCCTTCAGTATCAAGATCATGACAATGTCTGCAGAGAGTCCATGGAGCAACAGAGTATGTGAGTGTCAAAATGCAGTCATTGGTGACATTGTTAGGAAGATAATGGCTGATAGCCAGTGTGACTTGGATGTGGCCGTGTCATGGGCAGTATTGGCTGCTCTCACGAACTATGCAGGTTTTTCTCCTAACCAACTTGTTTTTGGTCAAAATCCTGGCCTGTCTAATGTTTTAGTAAATGATCCTCCAGCCTTGGAACCTACATCATCATCAAAAATTCTGAGAGACAATTTGAACACTCTTCATTTAGCAAGACAAGAGTTTATAAAGACTGAATCAGATGAACATTTGGCTAGGGCTCTGCGGCACAACGTACGTTCGAGTGACTTAAACGACATCTGAAATGGAGATGAAGTCTTCTACAAAAGAAATGACAGTCATGAGTGGCACGGTCCCAGAATTGTAATAGGCAGAGATGGGAAACAAATTCTGGTGAGACACGGCGGTGTCTACATGCGAGTGCACATGTGTCGTCTAGCACATGCACCAGAGCAAGATACTACAGTTAAGAGCAGTGATGAGAAGAACAGTTGTTCGGAAGCCTGATGATGATACTTTGCAAGTGTTGAATGATTATCCACCAGATGACGAGTTGGAAAATGGTGCAGTTCCGATTGATGAGCCTCCCACAGTTTCTGTTCTGGCTAATTAGCCTCCCAAAGCTTCCGTTGGTCAGTGTATAAAGGGAGTACATTCAGAAAGTGGAGAGTTGGTGTCTGGAAGGATTGTGAGTGGGCAGGTAAAGCCACTGGAAAGTACATACACTGTTACAATTTGAAGAGGGACTCTGACGGCAGCATTGATGGGATAGATTTGCAAAATGGTTTTCGCACATGGGAAGTGGTTGATGATGACGCAGAAATGCTTGTTCTTTTCAACTCGGAGGATGTATTATGCGCCAAGGAAAATGAAATTACAAACTGGCAGAATAATGATGTGTATGAGGAAGTAGATGATGATGGGCAAGATGCCATAATGGTTTGATGGGTTGTGATGGAAAAAATGAAAAATGGTAAGCCGATTGTTAAAGCCCACTTAGTTGCCAGATGATTTGAGGAAGACACAGTGGATCTCCGAAAAGACTCTCCTACATGTTCAAAAGAAGCTGTGCGTTTGGCACTTTCTTTGGCCTCCACCAACCAGTGGGGTTGCCACATTATGGATGTCAAAGCTGCCTACTTTCAAGGTAACGACATTGAGAGAGCTGTTCATTTACGTCCTCCGCCTAAATATGCAAGTGGTGAGTTATGGAGACTAAAGAAAACTGTTTACGGCCTTTGTGATGCTGGTAGGCATTGGTATCTGCGCGTAAAAGATCAATTGTTCAGTCTCGGAGCTAAAGTGTCATCACTGGATTCACCTCTGTTCTCTTGGAGCAATAGTGGCAGAGTTGAAGGCATTGTATGCATTTATGTCGATGACTTCCTTTGGGCTGGTACACATGAGTTCGAGCAGCAATTGATAAACTGCTAGAGTCAAATATTCCTCATCGGCAGTTTGGAATCAAAAGCCTTCAGATACGTTGGTCTCAATGTCATCTCCAACATCGATGGCAGCATAACGCTTGACCATTTCCAGTATGCTTCATCTTTGAAACCAGTCACGCTGAGTAGGTATCGTGCAGCAGTAATATCAGGAGAGCTGTCCAAGTCAGAGAAAACGGAAAACCGAGCATTAATTGGGCAATGCAACTGTATTGCCACACACACTCAGCCATATTGCCTTTGATGTGTGTGAGTTGAATGTGACTAGCAACCGAGCTACCGTAGCGGATTTGCTTAGATTCAATAAGGTGATCTCAGGGGTGAAGACTGACAACATGATGCTGTACATTCCAAGAATGGGGCCGATAGACGACTGTTATGTAGAGTGCTTTTCGGGTGCCTCGTTTGCCAACCTTGTAGGCAGTGGGTCTCAGGGAGGTTTTGTGATCTTCCCACGAGATGCTAGTGAGGCAAGATGTACCATATTCTGGCAGACGAGAGATCAGGAGGGTCGTCAAATCCATCTCATCTGCTGAAGTGTTGGCGCTGCTTGAATGTGCTGAGACTGCTGTATATCTCTCCAACATACTGCTTGAGGTCTCTGGATGTGGAAAGATCAAAATAAAGTGTTTTGTTGACAACAAGAGTCTGGTGGTTGCCCTTTATTCCTGGAGGAGCGTAGAAGACAGGCGATTGCGTATTGATATTGCTGTATTACAAGACCTGTTGGAGCGAGGGGAGATTGACGAAGTATCTTGGGCGGATACATCACAACAACTGGCTGATTGTCTCACCAAGAAAGGTGCCTCGACCGAGCGGCTGCGTGCAGCAGTCAGCCGGGACTAGAAGGATTATAATACTTCAAAAGACATCACATATCTGTATGTGGCCGCAGAGTGGGTCTTGATAGTAATTAAACAAAAGTCTATGTACTGGATGCATAGTGTGTATCGGGTGTTGATGGTACTCATGCAAAAGTCTATGTATTGGGTACATAGTGTGTATCAGATGTCAATAGACCATTCAGCTTCGTCCTTGAAATCTTTTGTCAAATTAAGAAAAGAGGACGAGAGTGTTAGTGCATATTGCTGTTAGTGTGTGTGTGCACGCACACATCAGTTACGTCACACGTCACCGAAAGGGTACTGTGGTGTACAGCCGGGGCCCGGGTAGTTGGTGGTGTGAAGCTGGTGAGTGCGGTTTGCCTTCTAATACAGAGGACACAATAGTGAGAGGCACATAACAACTATAAACAGGCAAGAAATGATTATATAAGGATAAGGAGAGAAACCCAAAGACAGTTTGAGGAAGACATTATAAATAAAAGTAGATCAACCAAAGCTATTTTACAGCCACATCCGAAGTAACACCAAAGTTAAAGATAAAATACAGTCCATAATGGATGAGGAGATCATCTGTGTACAAGAGAAAGTTATTTGTGAAGCACTAAATAAAAATTTCCAGTCAGTTTTTACAGAAGAAAATAATTTTGTGAATGATGATGTGGAACATGCATTCCCACGCATATTACCAGATATACAAATTTCAGAAAAAGCAGTACAGGAGGAGTTAAGTAAAACAGACAAAGGAAAAGCAAATGGTCCTGATGCAGTTTCATGTTGGGTGGTACATGAATGTGCAAAAGAGTTAAGTAAACCAATATAGTTAAAATTCAAGGAATCCATAGGTCAAGGTAAACTACCTGATATTTGGAAGAAAGTAAATATTGTTCCCCTATTCAAGAAAGGGAATAGACAAAATCCATTCAACTACAGACCAGTAACACTAACCAGTGTTGTAAGATACTAGAAAAGCTGCTAAGAAAAGTTTGGGTAAACCATTAGAAGAACAATATGATAACAAAGGCAGTTTGGTTTTAGAAAGGGAAAATCAAGTGTTACTAATCTATTAGTAGAGTTGCAGAAACATTACAGAAAAGAGATGGATGGGTGGATGGTATCTGTCTAGATTTCAAGAAGGCATATGACAGAGTACCACACCAAAGACTTTTATGGAAACTGTACCATTAGGGAAGAATCCAAGGCAACCTGTACTGTTGGATGCAAGATTTCCCCAGAAAAAGGGAAATGAGAACCGTACTAAGGAGTAATAACTCATCATGGAGGGAAGTGACTAGCGGAGTTCCACAGGGCTCAGTGCTGGCACCAGTTATGTTTTTATTGTAAATAAATGACATAGATAGTAACATTGGAAATGAAAGCTATCTACATATTATGTTTGCTGATGATGCAAAAATTCAAAGGAGAATTACTAACACAGACTCTTGCAGAGAGCTACAAGAAGAATTAAATAAGCTTCATGAATGGAGCAACAAATGGCAAATGGAATTCAATGTGGACAATTGTCATGCAAGTAAGTTTGATAAAAATGGAACAAGACCAGATTGGGATTATGAGCTAGGAAGTTCAACTCTGCACATACGGTATTAGAAAGAGAGAAGGACCTAGGAGTGATCATCAGTAACACTGACCACATCAGTGAGAAGGTACAGAACATGTATACACTGCTTGCTAATATGAGAATAGCATTCACATACATAAATGAAGACATGCTGAGAAAGATATTAACATCATTCATCATACCAACCTTGGAGTATGCATCAGTACTCTGGAATCCTCATCTCAAAAAATGCAAAGATAAGATTGAAAAAGGACAGAGGGCCACTACAAGATGGGTACCAAGCTTAAGGATTTAAGTTATGAAGAAAGACTAGAGAAACTGAGTCTACCAACACTACAGGAGAGAAGGAAAAGAGGAGACATGATTATGCTATATAAATGTGTCTCAAGGAAAGAGAAAATAGACATACTGTATATGAGTATATAATGTATGGGAAAACATCAGCAAGAGAACAGTGCAAGAAAGTACATAAAGAGAGGTGATAAAGACTTAAAGAAATTCAGTTTCCCAAATAGCAAATTGATCAGTGGAATGCACGACTAAATGAAATAATGTGTGCCAAAACAATTAATAAATTTAAGGGTATGTATGATAAAAGTTATTACTACACAGGACAGTACGAACTTGACTCATTCCTGTGAAGATACAATTAGGTAAGAACAATTAGGTAAAAAGCGCGCGCGCACACACACACACACACACACACACACACACACACACACTGCTCGCTGGCTCAGTGGTAACGGTCTCGCTTGCCATCTGGTAGACGGGAGTTCGCGCCTTGCTCAGGTTGCGAAAAGTTTCACTGAGCTCTCAGCCGAGCTCTCAGCTCCCTTCCGGGAAGGTAAAAGCTGACGATCACTACCATCAAGTGATCCTACCGACCCGGTGATTTACAGAGGTCGCTGATGGAGACAGAGCTCTTGTGGATCATGGGGAAATAATCACTTAATCAGTGAAGAAAAGGAGCCCAGCCTGCTGTGATTATGTGAATTAATACGTGAGTGGTGGTCCCATCTGATACAAGTGAAAAAACTGCAGATTTCGGTCAAACAACAGTACAAAACACTGTGGAAGTGGAAAGTTTTCGTAGGTTGCATCGTGGCGGAAGGAGGAAGTTCATTGTTTACATCTGGTGGCGGTGAATTTGCGGGCTTCTCAGACGATAAGAGTTAAGGAAGTACTAAACTGAACCAAACATGAGCAGCAGGGATGGAGAAAATGGCAGAGAGGAATGCCCAGGAGTTAAATAAGTTATGGACAATAATTGGAGAGTTACAGGAATGGACCCTAGAACAGGAGAAAGCGATTAAGGTACTTCAGACCAAGTTGGATAATGTCTGCGATTAAGGTACTTCAGACCAAGTTGGATAATGTCTGCGATTAAGGTACTTCAGACCAAGTTGGATAATGTCTGCACACGCAGTGCTGAACAAGAAAGGGAAGTCACAGAATTAAAATTGAGTAACAAATCTGCCTCAAATGAAATAAAACAGCTCAAGAGGGAAAATAAGTGGTTGGAAGAAGAAAGGGACAGGATGAAAAGTAAACTAGATGAGCATGAATCACAATCAAGGATGCATGATGAACATATTAAGGAAATCAAGGAGCAACACAAGGGGTGGAAGAAAATTCAAGAGGAAGGAAATATAAATTTGAAAGAGATTATAGAACAACAAAGCAAAGATGGAAAAGGAAGTGGTTAGGGTACTAAGAAGTAGAGAATCTTTAGTCAGGGATGTAGCAGACAAGAAAAAATGTGTGATAATTTCAGGAGTGAAAGAAAAACATATGACAGTAAGATCAGAAGGGGAAAGAGAAGAACTGAATAAGGCTAAAGAGATAGTATCAGTAGTTATGGAGGGTAACAACGATGCTCAAGAAGAGATTGAAGAAGTGTTTAGGCCAGGAAAGTACAAGTTTAAGTCTCAGTTAATGGTTAATGAAATCAACAGAATATGGAAATTATCAGAAAAGAAGTTCAAGAATGTTTGGATAAGGAGAGATGCAGATGAGGAAGAAAGAGCAAGATAAAGGAGCTGGTAAAGGAAGCAAAGGCAAAAAACGAACGGAGGACGGAGGAAGAGAAGACAGTGTTTTATTGGAGAGTTATGGATCAGAAATTAAGGAAGTGGTACTGACGGAGAGAGGGAGAGAAGAGGGAATAAAGAACAACGAAAAAAGTTGGAAAGTGACATATACAAATGTTGATGGTTTAATATCGGCAAGGTTAGATATCGATGATTACTTGAGGGTACATGAACCAGATATTATGTACTTTGTAGAGACCAAGTTAAGAGAGGATATTGATATCCATTTGGGAGGTGGAAAATACAAACTGTGGCGAAGAGATAGAAAAGAAAAAATGGGAGGAGGAGTGATGATAGCAGTGAAGAATAACATCACTGTGGAAAATTTGGAACTGGGAGCAGTCAAGGCAGAAGCGATAAATATGAAATTAGAAACTGGAGAGAATGGCAAGAGAGAGATCCCAGTGGTCTGTGTTCCCCGTAAGACAAGAGCATGGAATGATGATGAATACAAGGAGATGTTGTCAGACATGGTTAGTTATCTACAGAAAGTGATTGAGGAAAGCAGCAACATAATTCTGATGGGTGATTTTAATTGTTAAGAGGTGAACTGGGGGGAATGGGACTCAGGAGGCAGTGAAGATTCGTGGGGCAGTATATTGTTAAATACAGTATAGCAATGAATAATGTAATGATGCAGTGGGTCAAAGAAGAGACAAGGTTCAGAGGTGATGACACACCAGCAAAATTAGATTTATTGCTAACCAAGAACCTGATGTAATTGAATCTTTGAAATATCTGTGTCCTATATGAAACAGTGATCACGTGGTCCAATATTGAGTTCCAGATGATGAAAGGGAACATGGTGCCAAGAGATGAGCTTTATAGGCAGGGAAGATACAACTTTGGGAAAGTAAACTGTACAGGTTTGAGGAAATTTTTGGAAAATGTGGATTGGAGAAAATTAAGAAAAACGAGAGATACAGAGGAAGTGGGATATCTTTCTAGACCTCTGTAATTCGGGAGTGGAAAAACATGTTCCAAGAGTAAGTGGGAAAGAAAACAGGAAGAAGGATTGGTTTAACAAAAGGTGTATGATAGCAAAAAAAAAAAAGAGAGGGACATGGCATGGAACAACTGGAGAAAGAGAGGTAATAATAGAACAAAGGAAGAATACAGAAGAACTAGAAATGAATATACAGGACTACATAGAGAGGAAGATAGGAACTTTGAAAAAGGTGTACTTGACAAATGTAAGGAAGAACCCAAATCGTTATATAGGTTTGTTAATGGCAAAATGAAACAAAAAGAAGGAATCATCAACCTGAAAATAGAAGGAGAAGTCTATAATGATCGGGCAACACAAGCTAAAATAATGAACAAGTGTTTCTAAATGGTTTTCACTAAAAAAGGGATTTTGTGGAGGGGGAGGGAGTGACTAGAAATATAGTGATAAAAGATATAAAAGTGGAAATGCAGGAAGTGTATAAATTACTGGAAACTCAGGATGTAAGGAAAGCTGCAGGACCAGAGGGAATCTCTACTTGGGTATTGAAAGAATTCAGAGAACAACTGGTAGGTAAGATTCACTGTTTAATTGTGTGTTCTCTGGAAGAAGGGAAAGTGCCTCAGGAATGGAAGAGAGCTAATGTGGTACCAATTTACAAGGGAGGAACAAGGAAGAACCCTTGAATTATAGACCAGTGTCCCTGACCAGCGTAGTCGCAATATTGTGCAAGAGAATCCTAAAAGACAAATGGATAAAATATCCTGAGTTGAACATTTTGGCTAAAAGTCAGTTTGGATTCAGAAGTGGAAGGTCGTGTGTTTCCAACTTGTTGAGCTTTTACTCAAGAGCGATTGACATGCTACAGGAGCGAGACAGCTGAGTGGATTATGTGTATTTAGATTTGGAGAAAGCCTTTGACAAGGTACCCCACAAGTGACTACAGTAATCCCTCCACTAACCAATGTAATAGAGCCAAAGGCATGACCGGAAAGTGGTCTTGTCTGGATAGTGGCCCTGAAGCTCCAGCACTGGTCATTCCTGACCCTAACCTAACTTAACCTAACCTAAATCAGAAAACCACCTACCTACCTCCCTACCGGACATGCACAGCATTTATTTAAGACCCCATTCACATAAATAATGGACACAAAGCATGAATTAATTGAATTTTATTCAAAAAATGATCATTTTGTAGTGAGTAAGGCAGAGGTGTTTACCACTTGGCATCATAGTGTAAGTAAGTATCGGACATGGCAGTCACTAAGAAAATCACCCTTTCTCACATCTTATGCACTAAAATATGGGATACAAAGCATGAAATAAATAAATTGTTACCAGAAAATGATGGTTTAGAGGTGAGTGTGGCAAAGATGTTCACAAGTTGACTAGATAGTGAACGTATGTAAGAGACATGGTACCCGTAATCACTATGAAAATCACCTTTTTCACAGCCTATGCACTCAAATATGGGAAACAAAGCATGAAGTAAATAAAATGTAACCAGAAAAATTATGCTTTAGAGGTGAGTAGGGCAAATATGTTCACCAGTTAGATAGTGAATGTAAGTAAGAGACATGGTAATCACTATGAAAATCACCTTTTTCAAAGCCTATGCACTCAAATATGGGGCACAAAGCATGAAGTAAATAAAACGTAACCAGAGAATGAGGATTTAGAAGTGATTATGGAAAGTATTTGGCAGTTGACAGTGTACTTACAATGTCCTTGGTGGCTGTTACGAATATTACCCCACCTCTAAGGCTTTCACAGTGATGATAAATGCTCTTGAAGCATGTACAGTATTCCAGTGTTCAACTGCACTTAATCCTTAGCACTGTGCATTATGATTGTTTAAACAAAACTTCACGGCAGTTCAGAGACAACTGGCGAAGTGGCGGGAGGGAGAGAGGGCGGGAATGGAATGTAAACACGGCTGTTCGGCGCCGCACACCAAATTCAGTCTTACGGGTCGAAAAGAATCGGATTTTTTTTTTTTTTTTTTGGCAATTTTTTTGGCATTTTTGTGTTTCGAACATCAGCCTACGATGTCAGGACAGTAACCGGATAGTGGTTGTCCAGAAAGTAGAGGGATTACTGATGTGGAAATTGGAACACATAGGAGGACTGAATGGAAACATTCTAGAGTGGATGAGAGACTTCTTGAGAGAGAGACAAATGAGGACTGTAATAAAGGACAAGATGTCTGGATGGAGGGAAGTAACAATTGGAGTCACACAGGGCTCGGTGTTAGTGCCAGTAATGTTCCTGATTGACGTAAATGATATGGTGGCTGGAATGAACAATTATGCAAGTTTGTCTGCCGATGATGCAAAGATCTTGAGGAGAGTTGAAGTTGAGGAAGACTGTAAAATGCAACAGAAAGACCAGGATAGGATTCATGATTGGAGCAAGATATGGGAAATGAAACTCAATGCAAAAAAATATAAAATATTGGAAATGGGAAAAAGTACAAAGAGGCCATCCCTGAGTTATATGATGGGTAATGAACCAATCACAAAAGCTAGAGAAGAGAAAGATTTGGAGTGCTGGTCCAGAATAGTTTGTCACCAGAAAAACACATTAACAAGATAGAGAGATGTACAGTCTCTTTGACTAATGTAAGAGTGGCATTCCATTACATGGATGAGATGGTGAAAAAATTGATAGTGGCCATGATCTGCCCCATGCTGGAATATGCAACAGTAGTGTGGTCTCCACAGAAAAAGAAAGATATAAACAAGATCGAGAGAATACAAAGAACAGCAACCAAGATGGTTCCTAGCCTGGCAGATCTGTCATACGGAGAGAGGCTGGAAAAGCTGGATCAGCCTTTCCTAGAAGAAAATAGAGAGAGGGGTGACATGATTGCAGTGTTCAGGGCCATGATGAGAGTAGATGAAGTTGATAGAAAAGATTTGTTTGTGTGGGATGGGAGAGAAACAAGAGGACACAGAATGAAACTGAGAAAGCCAAGTTGCTCGAAGGAGATCAAGAAATATTGCTTTCCCTATTGATGCAGAGACCTGTGGAATAACCTGGACAAAGAGATCGTCCAGTCTAAAAACTTAAATGAGTTCAAAGCAAAATTTGACTCTTTGAGAAAAAGAGCCGGGACTCCACGAGCATAGTTCATTTCCTGTATATCACAACTAAGTAAATACACACACACACACACACACACACACACACACACACACACACACACAACAAAACACACACACACACACACACACACACACACGAGCAGCCAAAGCGAGAAGCCGTGTCTCAAACCACCTCTCAACGAACTCAACAACCTTAAGTAGTTTTCAGGAATTGTCCTGTCTCCTTCAGTCTCATTTAAAATTTGAAGTATTGCAAGTTATTATAGGATACCAAAAATGTAAAGAACTATTGTCAATAAGTATACATGAATGTTTCGTAGGAATTTTGGGAACAGCTGTTCAGTTTAGTACTGCAACCGACCTCAAACATGGCCGACAATGTAAACATTGGGGTCTCGGTAGCGTGGTCGGAGGTACTTGTTGGGAAGTCGATGATGAATTATTTAATACAACCAGAATAAAGTCGTGAGACGTATTATCAACGACGGTGAGTTACAGCACCCTTGGGTTAATGAGTTTCATTGTACAGTTATCTTGATTGTGAATTACAAACGAGCTTAGTGTGACGGCAAGTCTCCCCTTTCTCTGTACTTTGCCCTAATTGTGCTCTCGGGCATTCTCTATCCCCTTCTCTCTGCCATTATATATACAGGTGGGAAATGATGTTTAGGTAAGGTAGTAGTGTCTAATCGATCTCCTGTGGGCTTCCACGTGTTTGAATACATCATGAGTTTCTTGGTTGTTTGGACTACAAGGATATTTTGAGAAACATCGTATGTTAGGATTCTTGATAGTCTGGGACAACAGACTGTGTACAGATATCATGTGAAATCAGACACTACATCCTGTACATTGTGTTATGAGATATATACTAATGCCTATATAATATCTACAGGGGAACTGGAATTTTCAGGGTTTGGCAGTGAAACTAATGTTATGGATTTGGTCAAAATGTTGATTATGAGAATTAGTGAACTAGATAAGAAAGTGGAGGATCTAGTATCAAGAAACATGCATGAAAATACCGAGAATATTATACAGAGTTTGATACAGGCCAATGAGACAGCGAACCAGGAGATCGAGAGTTTGAAATGAGAAAATATTGAATTAAGGAGAAAACTAGAAGAGAGCAGTAACAAAACAGAGAAGGTAAGTAGTGTGTTAGAAGAGCAAAAGGCAAAGTGGGCACATGTGGAAGAACAGAAAGAAGTGGTCAGCTTAAGGGAAATTATTCAGGAAGAAAGGGAAATGAACAAGAAAAAAATGGAAGAAAATGTAGTGAAAATATTGAAGAAGAAAGAGAAAATAGTGAGACAAACAGTAGAAAGGAACAGATGTGTCGTAATATTTGGAAACAGGGAGGAGGAAGAAAAAGTTAGGTCTGTGAGACTTGAGAGAGACTCGAATCAGGTGAGGAGAATATTGGGCAAGATCGATCCCGAAGGAAACAAGTGTGGAAAAAGAAGTTGAGGAAGTAAGGGGGATAGGGCCATATAAGAAAGGGGAAGCAAGACCAATTAGAGTTAAGACGTCATCAGAAGGTGTAGTAAATGATATACGTAAGGTAACCTGGAAACTAAGTAATGAGGCAGGGATGGAAAATATTATAGTAAGAAAAGATTTGAATGAAGAAGAAAGAGAAGTTTTAAAATCTTTGAAGGAACAAGTAAAGGAAAAAAATGACAGGAGGACAGAGGAAGAACGTAAAACTTTTTTTTGGAGAGTTTTGGATATGAAAGTAAAGAAGTGGTATGTGAGGAACTAGATGTGAAGGAAACAAAGGGGGATGGATATGAATATGAAAAAGAGAAGAATGAGTAAAGATAAAAACAGTGCAGCAAATCTGAGTATCATGTACAGCAATGTAGATGGGTAATTAATATCTAAGAAAGGGGAAATTGGAGACTATATAATTGAAAATAAATCTGTAATTGTTTGCCCTGAGATGTCGATGCAGAATTATTTGGATGGAACAATTATAACATTTGGAGGAAGGACAGAGAAGGTAAGTCTGGGGGAAGTATAATGATATTAACCCGTAATGACCTAAGAGCAAAGAATATAGAAATTTAAAATACCATGGCTGAACTTTTGGGAGTTGCAGTAGAGGACAGTTATGGAGAAAAAATAGATGTAATAGTATTTTATATGCCCCCCAAAACTAGAGCATGGACGAAGGAAGATTACGAACAGTTAATAAGAGAATCCATTATTAGGCTAAAGGTGTTGATTGAACGAAGAAATAGAATAATAATAATAATGGGAGATTTTAACTATAGAGAAGTTGATTGGGAAAGTATGGATGCTGGGAACAATGAGGAATCATGGGGAAATAAATTAATGGAATTGGTGATGGAAAACATGTTAACCCAATTGATCAAAGAAAACACAAGAATTAGGGGTGACGATGAATCACCGATGCTCGACCTAGTATTCACAAAGGACCCAAGTGATGTGAGGAGCATAGCCTACCAATGCCCCTTTGGTAAAAGTGACCATCTGGTTATTGAGATGGAAGTGGCTGGAGTAAGGGAAGGAGAAAGAGATGAAAAACACAGAGAAAATAGGTACAATTATGGGAAGGCAAACTTTGCTTCCCTGAGGAACTTTTTCCAAAATGTAGACCGGAGTAAAATAAATGCGATCACAAATGTTGATGAGAAATATGAGCTGTTGATAGAAGAATACAAAACAGGAGTTACTAAGTATGTCCCAAAATTTTCTGCAGTGGAAAGGAAGAAAGAATGGTTTAACAACAGATGTAGGATGGCACAAGAGGCAAGAAAAAAAGCATGGAATAAAGTGAGAAGAGGATATAGTGAAAGGGCCTGGGAGTAGTACAGGCAGGTAAGAAATGAATATGTAAAGGTACGGAGAGAAGAGGAAAGGAAATACGAAAAAGATATTGTACTAACCTATTAAGTTTCTACAGTAGGGTAATAGATGTCATACAGGAGAGAGAGGGATGGGCGGACTGTGTCTATCTGGATCTTAAGAAAGCATTTGACAGGGTGCCTTATGGGAGGCTACTGTGGAAGTTGAAGACCTTTGGAGGGGTGCATGGGAAACTATTAAAGTGGATGGGAGATTATTTGATAGGAAGACAGATGAGAACAGTTATAAGAGACAAGGTTTCACAGTGGAGAAATGTGACTAGTGGAGTACCCCAGGGCTCTGTCCTGGCCCCTATAATGTTTCTGATAATGTAAATAATTTGCCAGAGGGTTTGAATAGTTACATGAGTATGTTTGCAGATGATGCTAAAATTATGAAACATATTAAATGTATTGATAGTTGTAAAGAACTGCAAGAGGACTTGAACAAACTCCACAACTGGAGCCAGATTTGGAAAATGGATTTGAATGCCAAGAAGTGTCATGTATTGGAAATGGGAATAAGTGATAGAAGACTGCACTGGACATATAAAATAGGCAATGAGATAATTAGTAAAAGAAAGGATGAGAAAGACTTGGGAGTGATTATTCGGGATGACTTGTCACCAGAAAAGCATATAAACAAAATCATTGGGGGAACTTATAGATTATTGAGTAACATGTGAGTGGCTTTTAATTATATGGATGAGGAAATGTTGAGGGAGTTAATAGTGACCATGATAAGACCAAGACTAGAGTATGCGGCTGTGGTATGGTCACCACATTTGAAGAAGCATATTGATAAACTAGAGAGGGTTCAACGGATGGCAACGAGGATGATACCACGTTTAAGGGAACTCACCTACGAGAAGAGATTGGAAAAACTGAAGTTACCAACACTGTGCGAGAGAAGGGAAAGAGGTGACTTGATCACGATATTTAGAAATGTAAGAGAATTGAAAAGGGTGGATAGAGAGGATCTTTTTGTGTTGGATGATGGAAGAACAAGAGGTCATGGCTTCAAGTTGAGGAAAAGTAGATGTCTTAATGATCTCAAAAGGTTCAGTTTCCCGAACAGAAGCATAAGTATTTGGAATGACTTAGATGAAGAGGTGGTGCAGGCAAAAAACATTCATGTATTTAAAACTAGATTAGATGAATGTAGAATTGGAGACAGGACAACACGTGCTTAGCTCAATAATAGGTAAATACACACACACACACACACACACACACACACACACACACACACACACACACACACAC
>JAGKTI010000621.1:0-37823 GCA_018397915.1 Birgus latro | reverse complement strand
TCTCTCTCTCTCTCTCTCTCTCTCTCTCTCTCTCTCTCTCTCTCTCTCTCTCACACACACACACACACACACACACACACACACACACACACACACACACACACACACACACACACACACACACACACACACACACACAAGAAATGAGCTACACACACACGAGACGCGAGAGAAGGAAGACGTGCCACTCTGTACTAGGCCAAATCGCTCCACCAGGCCAGCTCGCCCACAAATGGCCATACCTAATAAGTATTTTTATATGAGTCAAGCTCTGTACTAGTTCCAAGTAAATATTGTTCTAATATAAAAGAGAAAGTTTAAGTAAAAAGTGTTGTTCCAAAACAGAATACAGCAAATAGTGTAGATGTGCCGAACAAGCAAATCAGCTATTTAGTGTTTTGTCTACGACATACAGGAATGCAGCTGTAAGCAGTTTCTTCTCATAGTAACCACTAGATGAGCACCTACTTTAGTAAAGCGAATATGGAAAGAGTTAAGAAAAGGGATAAAGGTAGAAAGGAGGATAATGATTTCTACCCTGAGCTTGTGGAAATGGAGATGTACAATAAGTTGGTAGAACAAGTGCACGGATTAGAGAAGGCATTTCAGAATGAAATGGATGAAATTAAGAGGCAGTTGCACATGCAGAAAGAGGAAAATGAAAAATTAGTAAAGGAAGTTAACAGGAAAGACACAACAGTAGATGAGCTTTTAGTTGAGGTTGGTACACTCAGATGGAAGACTAGTGAAATGGCAAGCACAGTTGTCAGCCATGAGAGTATTATGGAAGAGTTCAGAAATGATACAGAGATAATAAGGCAGGCAAACACTCCAACAGATCATAGCAGTGGTACTAAGAAGATAACCCAGGTGAATGAAGTGATGCAAAGCTACAAAAATGATATGGAAACCACGTATGCTGAAATGGTGGAAGTAAAGAAAGCCTTAGAAACAAAAGTTGAAGAAAGAGCATTAAAAGGACGTGAAGAAAATAATCCAAAACAATCCAAAATTGGTCAGAGATTCAGCAGACAAGTCTATAGTAAGCACTGGTATAGAGAAGGATGAAATAAAAAACAAGATTTCGAGAGACAAAAAGGAGATGGCATATGTAATGAATATATTGAAAGAAGTATCAGAGGAAATCTGTAGCAGAGACATAGAGGAACACAAGAGGCTAGGGAAATACGAGAGAAATAAATCAAGGCCCCTGAAAGTAACCTTCCAGAGTGTAAACACTGTGGAGGAAATACTGAAAAATGCAAACAAACTTATGGAAAAAGAGGATTTCAAAAATGTTTGGATAAAAAGATGCCTAACTCAGGAGGAACTGGGATTACTAAAAGAGATGAGGGAGGAGGCAAAAGCAAAGAACGAGGGAAGATCAGAGGAAAAGAAGAACACATTTTTTTTTACAAAGTAAAGTGTACATAAATAGGAGGGAATAAAAGGAGGAAGGTAGTAGACATAAGTCATGACAAGTATGCAAACAAGATGATTAAGTTGATGTACTCAAATGTAGATGGAATGGTATCTAAAAACTAGAAATGAATGATTGTATTAAAGAAAAGTAACCACATATTGTTTGCCTAACTGAAACAAAATTAACATCAAGGATATCAAACGATACCCTAAACCTAGAGGAATACAATATATGGAGAAGAGATAGGAGCTTGAAAAAAGGAGGAGGATTATAATATTAACAAAGAAAAATCTGCAAGTCTAAGAAATGGAACAAGATATACCCTCACAGGTAGAATTGATCGCAGTAGAGATTAGTACGTCTGAAGGGAAAATAATTGTGGCAACTTTATACATGCCACCCAGATCAAACATTTGGGAAAAAGGTGAATATGAAGATCTGGCAGAGAGTACAATTCGGAGTTTAAGAACATTACTACACAGAATGGAAGAGAAATCTGAAAGAATTATAATGTCTGGAGACTTCAGTACAGATATAAATTCAAATACTCTTGATATGAAAAGCCAGGAAAGCTGTTGGGACCAAAAGTTCCTGGACCTTGTGCTGGAGTTTTTCCTAACACAACGTATAAAAGAAGTCACCAGAAAAAGAGGACTAGATGTACCATCAGTACTAGATCTTATATTTACTAGGCAAGAAAATGATATTGACGGTATTATGCATCACCCTCCATTCAGCAGAAGCGACCATGCAGTATTAAATTGCAACTTCAGGATTGCATATGACATAGTTGACAGTAATGGAAATTATAAAAAGAGTCTTAACTGTAACAAGGGATACTATCACGACCTTAAGAAATACTTCTTAGAAATAGATTGGGAAAAAGAGCTTAGAGGACAAGATTTGAATGTTACATATAGAAAATTCTGTGAACTTCATAAAATTGGAGTCCAAAATTACATCCCTCAGCACAAAGAAGCTGAAATGACAATAAAGAAATGGTTTAATAAAGAGTGTAAAAAATCAAAAGAAAAAAAGAGACGTTGTGGAATAGATACAGAAGACACAATAGTGAGAGGTCATATAACAACTATAAACAGGCAAGAAATGATACACAAGAATAAGGAGAGAAGCCCAAAAACAGTTTGATACACAAGAGAAAAATATTTGCGAAACACTAAATAAGAATTTCCAATCAGTTTTTACAGAAGAAAATAATTTTGAGTGGGATGATATGGAACATGCATGCCCAAACGTAACCAGACATACCAGTATCAGAAAAAGAAATACAGGAGGAGTTAAGTAAATTAGACAAAGGAGAAACAAATGGTCCAGACAAAATTAAATTAGACAAAGGAAAAACAAATGGTCCAGACAAAATTTCATGTTGGGTGCTACGTGAATGTGCAAAGGCATTAAGTAGACCATTATCTTTATTATTTAAGGAATCCTTGGGTCAAGGTAAACTGCCTGATATTTGTAAGAAAGCAACCATTGTCCCCTTATTCAAGAATGGGAATAGACAAAATCCACTCAACTACCGACCAGTATCACTAACCATTGTTGTAAGTAAGGTACTGGAAAAACTGATAAGAAAAGTTTGGGTAAACCATCTAGAACACAATATGATAACAGAAAGGCAATTTTTTTTTTTCAGAAAGGAAAAATCATGTGTTACTAATCTGTTAAGCTACTATGACAGAGTTGCAGAAACACTACAAAAAACAGAAGGATGGGTGGACAGTATCTATCTAGATTTTAAGAAAGCATTTGACAGAGTACCGCACCAAAGACTATTATGGAAACTGTACCATCGAGGAGGAATCCGAGGCAAACTGTACTGTTGGATGGAAGATTTTCTCAGAAAAAGGGAAATGAGAACAGTAGTAAGAGGAAACTACTCATCATGGAGGGAAGTGACCAGCAGAGTTCCACAGTAGCACCAATTACGTTTTTAGTGTATATAAGTGACATAGTTAGTAATAATGGAAATGAAAGCTATTTTAATATGTTTGCAGATGATGCAAAAATACAAAGGAGAATTATTAACACAGACTCTTGCAAAGAACTGCAAAAAGAATTAAATACACTTCATGAATGGAGTAATAAATGGCAAATGGAATTCAGTGTGGGCAAGTGTCATGTAATAAAGTTTGGTAGAAGTGGGACAAGACCAGATTGGGATTACACTCAACCCCCTGCTATCGCGCCTAATTTGTTACAGTAAATCAGCGTGATAGCTGATTTCGCAATAGCTGAACTGAAGAATCAGTGGGAAAATTTCTAATTAGTTTTTCGGTGGCCCATTTCCCTAACTTTTAACCACTTTATGCCTACAATTTCCAGCCAGTCTCTCCTCCAACATGAAATAAAACATTATTATATTAATAATAACATTATAATCAATAAATAAACAACATAAAAGACCATCAAACTTACTTTTATAAGGATTAAGGAAGGTTTGGGTGGTTTGAAGGGTCCTGAGGGAGGCTTAGGGGTGGCTTAATTCCTGCCATCATTAAATAGGAAAAAAGTGCCTATCTTCGCCAGATAATTTAATTTGAGAGCTCAAAGTTGGTCAGCTTCTTCTTCATCTCTTTAAATGATCTCTTTGTCAGAAAAACAACAGGAATAATACCAACATCAGTTTTACTCAATGCTATAAGGATGAGAAGTATTGAAATGATTTTGTTTCGTTTCATTTTTGAAGGCTCCAACACGCTTGCATGCGTTGGCCTTGGTCACCTAATGGCGGCTCTCCACGCTGCTCGATCTCTGGCAGCCTCCTTGTTCAGTCCCTTAACCCTTAAGTCACACTTAATGACCTCGTCCCATGTCTTTCTCAGTCTACCCCTCCCCCAATATTAACACTTCTCACCTTCTGTACCCAATTATCATCCCCCATCCTCTCCACATGTCCAAACCACCACAGCCTACCTCTCCTCATCACAACACCAATACACTCCAGTCCCATCCTACCTCTCAACTCTTCCATCGTAAACCCAGCCCCCCCCAGGCCTTGCACGCAGGGACGCACTGCACATCCACCTAATCATTGTCATTTCTGTACGTTTAAACCTGCGAATATCCTCTTCCTTTACTGCCCAGGTCTCACTACCATACAGCATCACACTCCTAACACATGCTGCATACAAAGAGCTCTTAGCACGTAAGGAGAGTCCCCTCAATGTCAGGAGAGGCAACAGCTCCCTGAACTTCTTCCAACCACTTCTCACCCTAGCAACCGAGCCGGCACATAACATGTCTCCCAAATAACAAAACTCCTCCCAGCAAGTTCAACCCTCTCATGCCTAACAATCTCCACCTGCTCTCCCCGACACGCCGCACACATGAAATCAGCATTATCCCGCAGTCTACCTCTAATAGCACTACATCTCTTGTGCACCCATTTATCATAAACACTACACAAGATGGAATTACTTCCCACACCCTTGTGGCAAACTGCACATGGCCACTCTCTCTCTCCTCTGATTGTACTGCCACCAGCCCTAGATATCATCACTTTTGTTTTATCTGCATTTACCCTTAATCCCTTGTGCCCCATACCATCTCTTCACTTCTTAAATATTTCCTCTGTCTCCTTTTCATTCTCTGCAATCAACACCAAATCATCAGCATACAACATCTCCCATGGGAGTCCATCTCTGAAGTCACGTGAGAGGGCTTCAAGCACCATGATAAACAACAAGGGACCCAAAACTGACCCCTGATGCACACCAACATTCACGGAAAACTCATCATTCAAAACTCCATTCACTCTTACCTGGGTGCGAGCACCCACGTACATGGCCATAACCACCCTAACCAGCCATTCTTCCAACCCTAGCTTTCTTATTGCCCACTTCACCACCTCTCTAGGGACTCTGTCAAAGGCCTTTTCCAGATCAACAAAAACTAAATACATTTCCCTTTTCTTTCCAATATATTTCTCTTGAAGCTGTCGAACAGTGAATATGGCATCAGTGGTTCCCCTGCCTGGCATAAACCCAAACTGCATCTCATCGATATTCACTCTTTCTCTAATCATACCTTCTAGAACTCTCTCCATTACTTTCATTATCTGATCTAAGAGCTTTGAAATACAGAGCAATAAAAAGGTAAACAAATTGCGTGGATGTATCATCTGCATCTTGGGACTGAATGTTATTCTTTTTTTCTTTAGTTATCGATGGGGTTTATTCATTATTCATTTCATATATCATGATGGAATTCAAAGAAATTACTTATTTAGGATATATGCAACGATGTTTTAATGCGAAATGTTAGAGCAACATGGCTGAAGATTGTATTTACAGGCATTATGTCAGGATGGAGCTTGGGTGTAGGTTCAGTGCTTGGGTGCTGATGAAAGTAATCTGTGATTCGACCCTGGTGGAAGGCATTCATGTAGGCATGGTACTTGCCCTCATAACCTTCAAGGGCTTTATTAATGTAGGATATGGACTGTTCACTGTTGATAGTGGTATGTTGCCCTAAAATGTGACGTATCTGGTCACTCAGCTCAATCAAAGTCTTGATGTCGCACCAATCTGGTGCAGCGTTCACGACCCGGGCGCTTCAAACTCGATGCGTGATGCATGATAGAGTTCTTGGGGTGCGTGATAACGTGTTTGGTTGTGCATTTGATGTGTGCGTGATAGCAGATAAATGCGATAGCTGAACGCATGATAGCACGGGGTTAAGTAAGTAAAACTCTTCTGTACACAAATCAGAAAGAGAGGAGGATTTAGGAGTGATTATCAATAACAGACTATCTCCAGCAGACCACATAAGTGAGAAGGTACGGAACATGTATACACTGCTTGCAAAGACAGTAATCACTCTAGTATCCGAATGCCCAATAACCGAACACCTCAATGTCCGGACATCGTAGGCTCGGGTGTTCGGAACCCAAAAATGCCAAAAAAATGAAAAAAAAAGAAAAGAAAAAAGAAAAAATCCAATTTTTTTAAAACCTGTAAGTTTGACCTCAGCATGCGGCGCCGAACAGCTGTGTTTACACATGCTTCTTCCGCTCCCCAGGCTCCCCTTCCCCTTCCCAGTTCCCTCTCAACTACCATAGAGAGTAAACAATTGTTGGAATGGCTGGTGTTCATGCTGGTTTTTGTTTAAACAGTTATAATTCACAGTGCTAAGGATTAAGTGCAGCACAACACTGGATTACTGTATGTGCTTCAAGAGCATTTTCACCACTGTCAGAGCCTTAGAGGTGGGGTATTCTTCGTAATAACCACCACGGACATGTTGTAAGTACACTGTCAACTGCCAAATATTTTCCAAACTCACGTCTAAATCCTCATTCTCTGGTTCCATTTATTTCATGCTTTGTGTCCCATATTTGTGTGCATAGGCTGTGAAAAAGGTGATTTTCATAGTGATTTTCATGTCTGTTACCTAGTTTTGGCATTCTGTCAGCTGGTTAACATATTTGCCATACTCACCTCTAAATCATCATTTTCTGGTTAAATTTCATTTATTTCATGCTTTTTGTCCATTATTTATGTGAATAGGGTCTTAAATAGGTGCTATGCATGTCCAGTAGGGAGGTATGTAGGTGGTTTTCTGAGTTAGGTTTGGTTAGGGTCCATAAATACCAATGCAGGAGCTTCAGTTCCAATATCCGGATAGAACCAATTTCCGGACATGCCTTTGGCTCTAGTACATCAGATATTGGAGGGATTACCATATGAAAATAGCATTCACATACATAAATGAAGACATGCAGAGGAAGATAATGACATCCTTCATTATACCAACCCTGGAGTATGCATCAGTAGTCTGGAATTTTCATCTCAAGAAACACACAGATAAGATTGAAAAAGTTCAAAGGTCCACTACAGGATGGATACCAAGCTTAAGGGATCTAAGCTATGAAGAAAGACTGGAAGAATTGAATCTGCCAATACTACAGTAGAGAAGGAAAAGAGGAGACATGATTATGCTATATAAATGCATATCAGGGAAGGAGAAAATAGATATAAATGAATATACAACCTAAGGGAAGCATCAGCAAGAGGACACTGTAAAAAACTGCATAAAAAGAGAGGTTATAAAGACGTAAGGAAATTTAGTGCCCCAGATAGGGCAAGTGATCAGTGGAATGCACTGCCAAATGAAATTTTGTGTACCAAAACAGTTCATAAATTTAAGATGTATGATGAAAATGGTTTAAGCCATGGGACAGTACGAGCTTGACTCATTCATGTAAATATACAGTTAGGTAAGAAGAATTAGGTAAGAACGCACACACACACACACACTCTCTTGATCTCTTTAATTGAAATGGATCTGGATGATGTTTATGGTGTACAGTTTGTACATGTGAAACCTTTTTAGTTTTCTAGGAAAAATGCTGGTTTTTTTTCTTTTTGATTTTATGTTTGGTAGTGTTTTATTGACGAATATAGTCATCCCTCACTCTTTATTGGTAATATGGAACACAGCCACTCACATATACTGTTGTGAGCATCTTGAAATGTTTAATACCCATCTAAACCACAGCTGTAAACCAAATATGCGATTACTTAAAATCCAATTATATTGCCCTCAGTCATCATGAAATAGTAGCTTTTACTTGTTTAAAATATGTTTTTGGATGATTATATGACACATTTTGTTAAATTATCCCAAATACACCGTAAACTACTGGTACTGTGTTTTGAGGTGGTTTATCAACCTGTGAATAACCAGAACCAGCAGTCACAATTCTGCAAATAGTTCAGGACAACTGTTTGATTTATTCTTTATTTATTACAGGCTTGTATGGTAGAAGGTGAGAATGAAGATGACCCAAGCCAGGAGACAATCACTTTCCTTTACAAATTCACTGAGGGTGCATGTCCCAAGTCATATGGGTTTAATGCAGCCCGTTTGGCAGACCTGCCTGACCAGGTAATCAGGCGAGGTAGCCACAAAGCACAAGAGTTGGAGAAGTCCACTGCAAGGAAGAACACCTTCAGGAAGCTAATTTGTGACATGAGTGGTAACTCCAAGAGCTTGAGAAGCTATGTGAAGAATGTACGGGATTTACAGTAAATTTGATTATTACAGGTTGAACCTCAGTTTCACTGACTGTAAGCAAGTGGCACAGTGTTGTTATCCTCTTAAATCATATCAAGTATCATTTTCTTCATTAAATTCTGTCAAGTACAGTGGTGTCCCTTAATAACATATGAGTCTTGGTAAGCTCACTCTACATTATTTCAGTTTTTGTACAAAAAGTAAAGGTTAGATTCCCATATGAAAATAGAATATTGGTAAGTAATATATATTTCTCCAAGAAATCCCTTTAGTATCTCGTCCATGAACTCTCTATCATACTGTCCACACACTTCACACTGAGATGAATACAAGGCAGAGTGTAGCACTGCAAAGCAGAGATTCTGGCTATTTCAATTATCTGTTTATCAAGGAGAGACCCAGTTCTTTCATAAAAGGTGAGTTAAAATTCCCAACCATCAGTTTTGGGATATGGGATTATGAAGCCTCTCTTGTAATGGTAACATCAGTTATTTTAGTTAAGTTTTGTTTTGTTTTGTTTTTAAAGGCTACAACATGCTTGCATGCATCGGCCTTGGTCACCTAATGGCAGCTATCCATGCTGCTCGATCTCTGGCAGCTTCTGTATTCAGTCCCTTATCCCTGAGGCCACGCTCAGTGACTTCATCCCAGGTCTTTTTTAGTCTGCCTCTCGCAACCCTACCCCTAATGTTAAAACTTGTCACTTTGTGCACACATTTATCATCCCCCATCCTCTCCATATATCCAAACCATCTCAATCTACCTCTCCTCATCACAGTACCAATACACTCCAGTCCCATCCTACATTTTATTTTTCCATTGTAAACCAAGGCCCCCACAGGCCTCGCACTCAGGTCGCACTGCACACCAACCTAATCATTGTCATTTCTGTACATTTGAGCCTGCAAACATCCTCTTCCTTTACTGTTCAGGTCTCACTAGCATACGGCATTACACTCCTAACACATGCTGCATCCAAAGATCCCTTAGCCCTCTCACTGTCAGGAGAGGCAACAGCTCCCTGAACTTCTTCTAGCCACTTCTCACCCTAGCCACAGAGGAAGCTGTAGCCCCACCTCCAGCACATAATATGTCTCCTAAATAACAAAACTCCTCCACACACTCAAGAGACTCGCCAGCAGGATCAATCCTTTCATGCCCGACAATCTCCATGTGCTTTCTCCGACACATATTACACTTTAAATCTGCATTATCTCGCAGTCTACTTCTAATACTACTAGTGTACATCTCTTATGTACCCACTTATCACAAACACTTGCCAAGATGGACTTACTTCCCATGCCCTTGTGGCAAATAAAACATGGCCACTGTCCCCCTTTTTTGACAGTACCGCCACCAGCCTTAGATACCATCACTTTTGTTTTATCTCCATTTACACTTAAGCCCTTGTGCCCCACATCATCTCTCCTCTTCCAAGTAATTCCTCCACCTCCCTTTCATTCTCTGCAGTCAACACCAAATCATCAGCATACAAAATGCCCCACTGGAGTCTATTTCTGAAGCCATATGAGAGGGCTTCAAGTACCATGATAATAAGGGGCTCAAGACTGGCCCCAGATGCACACCAATGTTCACTGAAAACTCGTCACTCAAATCTCCATTCACCCTTACCTTGGTGCAAGCACCCAGATACATAGCCATAACCATCCTAACCAGCCACTCCTCAATCCCAAGCTTTCTGATTTCCCACTTCACCACCTCTCTAGGGACTCTGTCAAAGGCCTTTTCCAAATCAACAAAAACAAAATACAGTTCCCTTTTCTTTCCAATATATTTTTCCTGAAGCTGTTGAACAATGAATGTGGCATCAGTGGTCCCCCTGCCTGGCATAAACCCAAACTGCATCTCATCAATATTCACTCTATCTCCAATCATACTTTCTAGAACTCTCTCCATTACTTTCATTATTCACTCTATCTCTAATCATACTTTCTAGAACTCTCTCCATTACTTTCATTATCTGATCTAAGAGCTTTGTACCTCTGTAATTTCCTCTTTCCAGGGCATCACCCTTTCCTTTGTACACATTTACAGTTACACTCTTCAGCCAATCATCTGGGACAACACACTTTAATATAATCATATTTATCAGGTCAGGGACTAACCTCACCCCAATATCTCTTGAGGCCTTCAACATTTCGGCAGTCAACCCAGACACACCTGCTGCCTTCCCCACCCGCATCCTTCCTATTTCCTCATTCACAGTAGCAGCATCAATCAAAGGCCAAGGGCCAAACACAGGATCTGCTGTCTCCAAACCTTCCCTGTCCCAGTCAGACTCCTCATTCAACAACCGGCTATAATGCTCTCTCCATGTTTCTTTAATATCCCCACTGTTGACCACTACCTTTCCTTCATCATTCTTCACACACTGTTCACCTTCAATATCCCGTTTATCCCTCTTCACCTGATTTGCCACCCAGTCAAATTTAAATCTTATCTTCATCACTTAACTCTGTTGAGGTACTTCATTGGTAGTGTGGAGAATGCAAAACAGTTGTTTCAGGGGTGATGGCTAGTCACTGGAAGGGCACGTGACTCTGCCAGTAGCATAGAAACTATTGCACTCTGCACCCCTGGCCCCTCTATCTTGATATATGTGTTTTCACTAACATCTGGTCAAATTGGTGTATTAATATTTATCTGGAGGGTTCTAATGTGGTAAGAGTTTTTTTTTTTTTTTTTTTAATGCAGTACTGTATGTGTAATTCTGATTAGCCGTAAGAACTGCATTCATCGTTTGGATAATGCAAGAAGACTTTTACATTTCGGGCGAGTAAATGTTTTTCTTTATTTTCTTAGCACAATTTCTGCAAGGTGGAGCACTTGTGCATTATGAATCATGGACCCTTTCTCTACAGTCAGTAATACCATACAGCCCCAATACTTCCAGTATTTTAATCATGTCCTGTTAAATCGAGGTTCAACCTGAACCAGTATGTAATTAACCTAAAATGACATTTCCCTTTTTCCAGATTTGTTGTAAGAAATGAGCACCATAATAGTAGCTTTTGACCTTCAAATAATATATCTAGGCCTCTTAAAGTTGTTATGTTTTGTTGCTGTATGTCATTACATACTTATGACAGTTACACATATAATTAAATTACTGCCTTCCCTTTTATGTGTGAAGGAAGCTATCAGTCCTAATAAGGTACTGGTAATTTCTAAGACTTAGAAACTGGTTTCTTATAAAAATTTTGTCCTCACTTCTGCCCATATTAATGATCCATAGGAGTTGTAGATACATGTATTAGAAACTAGTAAATGTTTGTTTCTGACTGGTACAGTGCAACCTCCAAAATTAGCACTTGCATCCACAGACTGATCAAACTTTTGAAATGTTCGAACTTTAGAGGGAACAATTATCTGGCTAGCCTTTATTTACTCCCATAGTTTAGACATTCTTTTGTCATGAGCTTTGCAAAATTAGTGAATCAGCCTATCACACTCCACAGTAATGCTGTTTTACAGTGCTTTCATAACGCAACTCATATAATTTATCTCTTGTAACGTAAGCCATTTATTGTCAGTACTCACTATTAACCACAAAGCATTTTTCTTGCCGCTTTGCTTACCTTCTGTATGTCCACTTCTGTTCGTAAACACTTTGCAGCTGTATTTATATCCACCAAATAAGTTGTAAGAGATAATAGTTTTAAATTAATTTATTCTTTTCAAATAGACATGCGCAAATATACATATATTTTACTGCTGCCTTGTATACACTTGCAGACAAACAGCTGACCTTTGTGTACAGCATATGATAAGCTTGGTGTGATGCTACCATGACTGTGCATACCAAACCCACAGAATACATAGTTGACTATTGTATATTTATGTTTTATTTTATGATATGAACAGCTATACAGGTCTGAGTTACTGTAGTCTTGCAGAAGTATCAAAATCCCAAATAGTGATGAAATACTTGTGTGCATACAAAACTAGTGGAAAAAGGTGATGGAGGTTAATATTAACTGTGGAGTTGCATGCAAATTTTCTCAAATTTCACATGTTTAAAGGTGACAAAATTACCTAAAAGATGAAATTTAGTAGACTGCTGCTTACCAATAATTACATTATGCTTTTGTTAATTGAGTAAAATTAAGACAGCTTTTGACATGTTGTTGCATGGTTGAAGGTTATTTACTGTAGTTTCATTCGGCAAAGAACTTCAGGGTCTCCTCAGATTGCTTTTTGATGTGGTATTTGGCTATGTTTCCAAAATTATGATTGTCCTTGAGAACTCGTGCAAACACAGTTATTTACTCATGTGTCTGTCTGTACAGAACATCTGAAGATTATCGCATTTTTATGTAGTACATGGTAGTTTCCATCACTACAAAATTGTGTCTTAACACATGCACAAACTACCTTGCACTTGGATTGTTATATTTGGCACTTTTTTCTCAGCACTGCAGTAATTAGTAGAGCTAGGACACTTTTTTAAAGCCATAATTATGGTGGAATCTGAGTAATTAAACTAAATCAAAGAGTAGAGCACCTCATGACCACAAGGAGGAAAGAAAAAATTTATTATGGGTGATACATTTTCTTGTAACGTCAGTCATTACCAGGTAATTGTAGATGTCAATTTCAGATGACCATTTCTGCAGTCATTTAATCTGAGAGCTAATTTTGGGAGGTTAAAATGACATTGATTTCATAAATTATGCTATTTGAACTGTAGATGTGTTAAAACATTAGACACTGAAATTGTTGAGGTTGCACTGTAACTAGAAAATATGAGAATGAATGCTTGTTGAATTTCATCATTATTGTATTTATGAGCATTAAAGATAAATAAACGTTCCTGTTGTAGATTTTTTTTTTTTGGGGGGGGGGATACTCTACCAGCGGTCTTCCTCATAAGTAAAGGATGTTCCAGGTTTTAGAATAAAGCCCTCTGTGAACCCTGGGAATGCCTTGTAGCCAGAGTTCTTGCCAAGTCCACCGCATGGTCTTGAGTGACTAGATTTGCTTAACAGGACAAGAACTTTTATGTGGGAAACCGGCTGGAAGGCACTTCATCTGTGTGACCTGCTCCTGTTAGCCCTCAAACACTTGTACTGTGTACAGTACAGTACTCCCCTGGGTGGTGTATAACACTAAATCAGCATCCATTCAGTTGCATAACAGTCCACAGGTACATGTGAGGAAGCACAAAAAGGGGTGGGAGGACAGAAAGGGCAGTATGAGGTGCTACATTCCTAGGGCTAACAAATAGAGGGTTTTATTCTAAAACCTGCCAGTTTACGAGTTCCGTCGGAATGTAGAACCTTGTAGCTATGAATACGCATCTGCATGAGGAGGTTTATATGGACTCAGATAAACTTTTTTTTTTTTCTTTACGATATAGTCTTATAATCTTATCCCACCCCCTGCAGTCTTGAGCATATCTCCAAAACCTTATGTACAAGAGGGTATTAACAAAGAAAAGACTAACTCTTGTTTGTCTGGTAACATTGGATCCATATAAATTAAGAAATTATGATGTTTTATTACTCTTTTCTTTTTAGGCAGCTTCATGTTGAGTTACAAGATTAATAATTTCCTGTAAGCCAGGAAACCATTTACAGTGCTGGGTGGTAACCATACAACTAACCTACACGTGTTCCCTATGTGTCAGCTAGTGGGTTGGCGGAGGTTTAGTGCCCCTCTCCAGGAATCGACTAACTCAAAGACCAACAGCCACCCCTTATGGGATTATGGTGCCTGACTATAGACAGACAGATAGAGACAGATGATCTTTGAAAATAAAATATCCAATCTATTGTTGGTTGTTTTGAAATTCTAAATGAAGATTATTGGTGAAAGTAGCAATAAATCTCACCCTGTATTCTGGTTATTTGGTTATTTATTAACCTGTATCCTCAGCAGTTCTAATTTAATATTAACTTTAGGTAAACTGTCTATCTATAGCCAGACACCTTAATCCCGTATGGGATGGCCACAAACAAATCGCCTCCATATCACCCTGTCCCCTGCCATTTCGTTGCCCTCTCCCAAGCTTATACCCTTCTCTCTCATATATCTCTCCACTCCATCCCCCCATCTCATCCTTAGTCTCCTTCCCCCCCTCCCCATCCACCTTATTCACATACTCACACCTCGTTGGTCTCTCACTCTCCATTCTCTCCACATGGCTAAGCCACCTCAGTGTATTTCTCTTAATGCTTTCTGTCACTTCTGATAAGCGGGTGGAAAAAATTATTTGGGAGGTTATAATGCAGCACTGGGTCCAAATAGAAGTAAATCAGAAAATGTAAAAAAAAAGAAAAAACATGAAGAGGACCTTATTGGTGTATTGAACCTACTGCCATGCACACTTGTGCTGAAAAGATCAGCTTAGGTAAAACTTTAAAAATTTATTGGGAGAGGCCCAGGGATATTTGTCAATGAGGTCTTGTGTTGAGTGGCAGCAGGCTCAGCCAAGGAATTACAGTAACTTTATCTATCTGTGGCCAGACGCCTTAATCCCATAACGGGTGGCCACGAATAAATCACCTCTATGTTGCCCTGTCCCCTGCCATTTCACTGCCCTCCTCCTAGCTCACACTTCCTTCTCTCATATACAGTAGGTGCGGAAAGTGTTGACGCCATCTTAAAAAAAGAAAACATTCTTGTGGTTAGCAAGGAGAAACAAATAAATTAACACTCACCATTGAATTTAGTATTTACTGGCATTCCCCTTCACCTTTATTATCTTCTTAAGGCGTCTGGGGAGACTGATGGCGTAGTTTTGCAGAACAGACGGACTAAAACTGCTCCATAGCTGCTTGACTGCAGCCTCAAGTTTAGGCAAAGATGATGTGTCCATACTACGCAGCTGCCGCTTCATGTGCGCCCATAAATTCTCAATGGGATTGATATCTGGGCTGTTCCTGGGCCAATCTCGAATAAAGGGAACCTCACAGTCTGTTAGCCACTGTTTCACTGACTTTGCAACATGTGCAGGGGCAGAATCTTGCATAAATACTCTTGCCTTGGTTTTATCAAGAGTCACTTAAAACATCACATAAGAGCTCCAAATAATTGTTCTGGTTCACTTTTTCATTTGCAGGTAGAATTACCAACCTACCAACACCATAATATGTAAAGCAGCCCCAAGCCATGAGTGAGGCTGGGTATTTAACAAACTTGGAAGTGTACTTAGGATCCAGGGGGTCACTGCCTGGTTTGCGGTACACTCGTGATGAAGGGGTACCAGTGACAGTAAATGTTGACTCATCACTCCAAAGCACAGTTTTCCATTGCTCCTCACTCCAGGCAAGATATTTCTTACAAAAATTTACTCTCTTTTTCTTCTGAAGTGCAGTTAGCAGTAGTTTTTTACGAGCACAAAAACTCCCGTAGCCCAGATCGTCATGCAGCAGCTGCTGCACACTTCTGACAGACACATCTGCCAGCAACTGTGGGTTCTTTTCTTTTAAATCCCATGCTGTTAGCCTTGGATCCTTGCTAACTTGCCTTGAGATCAGCTGACGGGTCCTGAAGGTTGTCTCTTACGAGGTCTCCCAGGCTTGGGAAGTGGAGTGGGAGGAATGGCCTCCCCACTGTCCTTGAACTGCTTCACCAGTCTCTGCACTGTCCTCAGTCTAACACCATCTGATTTGCAATAAATGGGAGTTTGTGGCCAGCTTTGTATAAAGTAATCACTTCCACACGTTTGTCCTTGCTTGTGGTTACTTTAGGCATGATGAGAATGTGGTAGGTAACCAAATAACTGTGTTATTTGAGTCAAAACATGCCCTCGTGGTGCATCACACACAGAGACAATCCTCCTCCTGTGGCTGCCCAAACATTACTGAGCCTGCCCCTGTGGTGCCAAACCTATCAAGCAGGGTTGCCAGCTCCCGTTGAAAAAGCGTCGGCTCATTTCGCATCACAGGGGAGGGTAGTATTGACCCTACTTCACTTAACGCGAAAAAGAATGACGTCGGCAAAAAAAGTCAATACTTTCCGCGCCTACTGTATATCTCCACTCCATCCCTCCCATCTTATTCTTAGGTTGCAATTTGGAAATTTAAGATGCGGTAGTTAATGAGATTTAGGCAACATCCATGGTGTATCAGAGTTCAAAGGTCGAATAATCTACCTCTAAGCATGATCAGCTTGTACTGGGCAGAGGGGATGGGAAATGGTACTGTTATGCTGCGTGTTTAAGGACATGACTTCTCGTCCCTTAGACAGGGAGCCTGGAGCGAGGTTCTCTTTCTAGATCATCTTGGGCTCCAGGGCATGCGTCAGGAGGCCGACCCGTTGTCATCTCGTCCAGGAGTGGTGAGAGGGCTGTGGTAGGGGGTGTGCCCTTCTGCTAGAGTACGGGGCTCGGGCCTAGAGGCTGGGCCTGAACAGGGAGAGTAGGCGCACTTGCCTGCGCTTACCCTGCCGGCAAAGAGGTCGTCCTGTGGGGCTAGGGAGGTCTCGCCCCGGGGTCCTGGGGATGCCTCAGCTGGTCCAGGGGCTGCAGTCTCACTGCTGAGCCTCCATCAGGTGTGGGCTGCGGCAGCTCGGGGCAGCAGAATCCGACAAGGGCTGGGGCCGTCGGGGGTCGAGAGAGATGGCTAAGACTCCAGACACCAGGGGTCCTTGCCAGGCCTCCTCCAACTGCTGGTCGAGGGGGAGGATGACCCTGTGGGGAAAGAGGGAGAGGGCACTTGCCATGACCCTTTCTTTTTGGTCTTTTTGTGGAGTGGCAAGGTGGCCATCACCTTTCCTCCTTTTGTGGAGTTAGTGTTTTTTTTTTGTTTTTTTTATGTGACCGACTCTGGGCATAGGCTTCACAGCCTGCTATCAAGGCCCAGTCGTCCTCCTACAATCTACATGTCACCACTTCGGCGCTTAACACCCACCGTCCATATTGAATACATGCTAGGGCTGTCTCATACAGGAGTGGTGTATTGATATTAGAGGGGTTATTTTTACGACATGTCGGCGGGTCTTCTGGTAGATCAGTAAAGCCTGATTTAATGAAATTCAAATCCTTAAGCTGTTCCCTGCATCAGCGAGGATTCGAACCTGGGTCCCACGGGACCGCAAGCCAACTCTCTACCGATCGAGCGGCTAGTGTCTGTCTCCTCCCCGTGTGCGTCAAGGTGGCCGTCACCTGGTGTGAGTGAGTGCAGCAAGGTGGCCGTCACTTGCCCTCCTTTTGTGGAGTTAGAGTGAGGGTGGCTGGTGTCCACCTCCTCCCCATGTGCATCAAGGTGGCCGTCACCCGATTTGAGTGAGTGCGGCAAGGTGGCCGTCACTATCCCTCCTTTTGTGGAGTTAGAGCGAGGGCAGCTGGTGCTCGTCTCCTCCCCGTGTGCGGCAAGGTGGCCGGCAAGGTGGCCGTCACCCGGTGTGAGTGAGTGCGGCAAGGTGGCCGTCACTTGTCCTCCTTTTGTGGAGTTATAGTGAGGGCGGCAAGGTGGCTGTCTCCTCCCCGCATGCGGCAAGGTGGCCGTCACCCGGTGTGAGTAAGTGCGGCAAGGTGGCTGTCACTCTACCTCCTTTTGTGGAGTTATAGTGAGGGCGGCAAGGTGGCTGTCTCCTCCCCGCATGCGGCAAGGTGGCCATCACCTGGTATGGCTGAGGGAGGGAAGCAGCAAGTGGGCGGCTGGTGGCCGACTCCGGGGTGCTGTCTTGGTCTAAAGGAGTAGCCCCACACTGAACCTGGTGGTCTTTTTTTTTTTTTTTAAGATTCGCCACACTGGTGTGGCACAGGCTTGGGGTGGTCTCCTCCTGGGGTGGGTGTCTTGCCCAGGTAAGGTTGATGGGGAGCTTCGGTATTTCGCCATGTGTTGAGGTTCTGCATTTCAGGTACCTTCTCGTAAGGATGGGTTTGAGTTTGGTTTTGCTCAAAATATTTTCAATTTTTTCAGGAAGCCTGGACTGGAGAAAAAAAGGTTAGTTCTGAAAATTCTGGTTCAAAGCACATTACATGTAAGTCAGAAACCCTCGCACTAGATGCTAATACTGTTACAAACAGAACCTTATACAAGAGCCATAATTTTTCAGTGATTGAGGGGTGAATTGGTGATGTGGAGGTAAGCATATCTAAGATGCATTGTGGGAACCACTTGAGCACCGAGTTCAACAAGGTTAGGACGTGCAAATTGAAGAAACCCTTCCAGAGGAGGGAGGATAAATGGTTTGGCTTGGAAATGTTGTACAGGTATATGAAGTGAAGTGAATCCTTTGGAGCTGCATAGTGTTTAAAAAGTGCTGAGCTTGAGATTTCCATCAAAACTAAGTGTCCCAGTTAATCTAGAAAAGCTGTGGATGATGGAAATTGACCTTGCAAAGGTACCTGAGCTATAGCACAGCCTCATTATATGACACCTCTTTATGTGATAAATCGCTACAATGATGGCTCAAAAGTTATACCTTGTCTCAGTATAATGTTAGAAAATTAATAACGATTTCACTACAAAATTTTAAATGGCTGCCTCCAAGAATCTCGTGCAGAAGCGGTGATGCACGCAAGCCAAAATGGCCAGTTGGCCACCCATTGTTTACATTGACTTTGATCATTGCCTTTCATTCAATTTTGCATACAAAACACCACTGAATCACCATTGTCATTGTCAAATAACAGTGCAAAAGCTTAACAATTTGTGCAGTGTGCAATATTAAGTGATACCTCTGCCATGAAGAGTATGTATGAGGGCGCTAAAGCTGCAGTGTGTGTGGATGGAGACCTGAGCAAATTTTTCAATCTGAATGTTGGATTGAAACAGGCATGTGAAATGTCCACCCCGACGGGAGACCTAGGGAGGGGTGGTGCAACACCCACCCCACGGAGGGGCAACAGACAGGGTGGCGAAACACCCAACCCAGGAGGAGACCACAGGGAGGCCCAGGGCTAGATGGGCCTGTGTCCACCACCACCTTGCATCCCTCTTACCCTCGACCAAGACCACCCAGGGAACGCAGCCCCGGCAGACTAGTCTCCAGCCAGGCCAGCACTCACCAGGGTCGGGGTAGGGTTGTACAGATACAGCCCCAGACAGCACGACAACGACAGCCACCGTCCACATCGGGGAAGAGACGGCCACCGTACTCTCTTCTGCTGTTACCCCCTGCAGGACCGCAGAGCCGGTCACCATCCGCACCGGGTTAAGGACAGCCACCATACACCTCTCAGCGGCGACCCCAGAGAAGGGAGTAGGACCGTAGTGTCGGCCACTGTACGCCCTTCACCTGCTGTCCCAAAGGTTAGAGGAACTGTGGTGATGGGAGCACATCATCGCCTGCACCAGCCGCACCCTCAGCCAACCCGAGAAGAACTACACCACCCCCAAATGAGAATGCCTAGGCATCGTATGGGCATTGGAGCACTTCCGAGCCTGCCTCTCGGGCACACACGTCACCATTATAACCGACCACCAGTCGCTCCAATGGTTACACCAATCCAACACCTACAATGCCCAGCTAATCAGGTGGAGAGAAACTCTTGAGGAATTCAACTACGAGATCTATTGCCCTGGCAAACTACACACCAATGCTGATGCCCTATCCTGACTGCCAATCAACTCCATCAACACTGAACCCAACCTTCTACACAGTGGCACAACAAAGATTGCCCCCACTGGATACTGCCCCAGGTATTCTCAAGCTTCACCAGCAGGGCGACCACCTGTTCACCCAGTCCGGGCATATAGTGCTCGACCTCGAAACCACCCGCGACGCAATGACCCACCTGCACTCAGACAATGGCATTCATCTCGCCACTGAGAAACTTTTGCAAGCATTTAACGACACCTATTGGACACCCGGCCCCTCCAAACTGGCCAAACAAATTACCTAGGCCTACGGGGCCTGCGTGCTAGACAAGGACATCACCTGCACACCTGGCCCGCGGGGAGCATCACCGCCCACAAACCATGGCAACTGTTGTCTGCAGATGTAATCGGCCCCCTACTACCTAAAACTGGCTACAAGCATATCATCGCCTTCGTGGACATGTACTTGAAATTCCTCATCAACTGTCCAGCCAAGGAACACCACGCCGTAGCCATGGCCAACACACTCGCCCACCACGTCTTCCCCTACTTTGGTATTCCCCAAGACCTTCACTCAAACAATGCCCTGGAATTCACCAGCAAGATGTGGGAAGAACTCGCCTCCATCTTTGGCTACCAGAACTCTCACTTCTCTTCCTACAGGCACCAAGAGTATGGAATATGTGAGAGGAGCCACCGCACCCTTCTCAGCCAGGTGCGGGCTCGAATAGAGGAAACTAAAAACGAAGACTGGCAGGCACATGTTAAAATTGTGCAGTGGGGAATGAACACCTGCCCCCAGGATGACAGCATCTCTCCCCATGAATGGGTATTTGGAGAAACTCCCCTCCTCCTACCCCTACAGCATCACCTCCAGCCCCCCCTCCATGTCCTCTACTTCCGACCCCCTCCACCACCTCAAGAGATGATGACCACACCACTTACAAAATCACCAGGACCTGCAACCAGACATCACCTCATCGAACCCCTACAAACCAGGGGACTTGGGAGTAGTGGCTAAATTACCAGCCTCAAACAAGATCTCTCCACGGTTCGTGGGGCCCTACATCATCACCAGCGTCCCCAACCCCTACCAAGTCACTGTCCAGTATCATAACACCCAGCGCACCTGCTGTAACTGCCAAGTGCGCCCCTTCCCAACTGACACCTCCCAACGACATCACACTCATACCCCCGCCTGCCACGCCTCTTCACCACCAGCCGCCGCTCCAGACCCTGCATCTGACTCATACACCTGCTATTTCACACCCTGCTCCTCCTCCTCATCATCATCATCCTCACCCACTTCCCTCTCCTCAGTCACTCCCCACCCCACTCTCCCCCCATTCCTCACCATCCCCAAACGCACCCCCCAGTGACCTCACCTCACACCTTGCCTCCTGCCACCACACCACCACTGCAGGCCCAGCCACCCAACCAGGGAACCCCCAGCCCACCCCCGGCCATCCTACCACGTCTCCGATGCTGCACACCACCTGCCGCCACCCCTACACTCACACAATCCTCTTCCTCTTTCTCCCCTTGCTCCACACCCATGATCTACACCAACTCTTCATCCACCACCACCACCACTCCACCCCTGAACACCTGGACTCCACCACCTAAATCATTGACACGCCAAGCCGCCGCACTACGTGGCTGCACCTCCTCCTCACCACCTACACCCGTCCTCACCACCACCACAACCAGATCCGGCCACCTTTAGCACTCACCGGCCAGATACACTACCACATCCTCAACATCACCCACACCACCAAAATCACCCACCCCCACCCCCCACATGCCCAACACATCCCCCATAATACTACGAATACACCAAGCACAATGGAAACTTCCACCAACCCAACTCCCTAGGGAGAGGATCTGTACCTGTCCTCAGCGACCGCATAAAAACCAGGTCACCTCACTTGTCGCCAGTATTCACCCAGGAGACATCGGCAGCTCACCACCACCAGAGATGAAGATCTGCTGAGTAACATGGATCCCCACCCATGGGAAGCACCAGCGCATCTGTGGGACACCTCACCTCCTCCACCTCCTCCGGGAGACACTGCAGACCTCCACCCTCTACATCACCTATGCAACCCACCAGGAACCAAACGTGATCACCCACCACTGGACCCACCCTCCTCCATCACCTCACACTGACCTGCCAGACCACCACCTTAGACACCTACCACCTCCAGACATGGGGTCATGACTTTCTCCCCCACGACAGTGTTGAAATGCCCACCCCGACGGGAGACCATGGGAGGGGTGGTGCAACACCCACCCCACAGAGGGGCAACGGACAGGGTGGTGAAACACCCACCCCAGGAGGAGACCACAGGGAGGCACATAGGGCGTGTGGAGGCCCCGGGCTAGATGGGCCTACGTCTCCCAGTGCCCTGCACCCCTCTAACCCTCGACCAAGATTACCCTAGGAACGCAGCTCTGGCAGACTGTTCTCCAGCCGGGCCAGCACTTGCCAGGATCAGGGTGGGGCTTGTCGAGATACAGCCCCAGACAGCACTGCGACGACGGCCACAGTCCACGTCGGGGAAGAGATGGCCACTGTATGCTCTTCAGCTGTTACCCCCTGCAGGACCACGGTGACAGCCATCCACACCAGAGAAGGGACAGTCACCATACGCCTCTTGGCTGAGACCCCAGAGAAGGGCAGAACCACAGCGACGTCCACTGGTCGCGCCGAGGAAGGATTGGCCATCGTCCGTCCTTCATTTGCCACCTCCACAGGGAGTAGGACTGTGATGATGGCCACCGTCCACACCAGGGATGGGTCGGTCAACATACGCCCTTCACCTGCTGTCCCAGAGGTTAGAGGAACCGTGGCGACGGCCATCGTCTGCACCAGGGAGGGAGCAGTCACCGTACATCCCTCATCCACTATCCCCTGTGACGCCTCTCAAGGAGGAACATCCACTAGGAGCAGGACCGTGGTGACGGTCACTGTCCGCACTGGGGAAGGGTCGGCCACCGTATGCCCTTCACCTGCTGTCCCAGGGGTTAGAGGAACAGCAGCGACGGTCACTGTCCGCACCAGGGAGGGATTGGCCACCGTACATCCCTCATCCACTACCCTTGTGACCTCCCCTACGGAGGACGTCCCTTGCTTGCCTCACCCCTCCAGAGGCTGAGCAGGACTCCCTTCCCTCACTTCCTACAGAGGCAGTTCCCAGGTGGAGCTGCGGTGGAGATGATCTGGCAAGGCCCCGTGTAAGTCTGGGGATCCGTGCCCTGCAACCAGCACCCCGACGATGCCCCCCGCTGTCGGACTCCTGGAGGAAGGGACACTGCAGGCAGCACCTGACAGCGATGTAGCCCGAGAGAGACCGCAGCCCTCGGACACCCAGGGGCGCCCCCAGGACCCCAGGGTGTGACCTCACCAGCCCCATCAGCCGGTGTTCCACCTCCACGAGCGGGTGCAGGCAAGTGCGCTCGCTCACTCTATATGGCCCCAATCCCGATCTACCGAGGCCCCACTAAGGAAGGGTCTCTCTCCACGCTGCCCAGCAGCCCACTCTGGATGACCCGGCCCCTGGCAGTGGTCCCGTGCCTCCTGCAAGAGAGCACACCTGACAAGACCCCTCCCACACCTGGCCAACACCTATGAGCAACCCAAGTCTTCAGTAGCCCAAAACGGAGTCCTCCTTACTTGACTGTGCCTTTGATCTGTATAGTGTATTGTGTGAATATTGTATTAATATTGTGCTCGTTATTGCATTGAACTTAAGGTACTATACGTGTAAGGTTGGTTGACCCGAGTTTTTATGCCCTGTTCCTCTGGTTGTAAGAAGAGAGTAGATGAAGAATTTGGAAGGAATCTGAGTGTAAAGTGGAGGACATGTAAGAAAATGTTCTGGAATGAGGTAAAGAGAGTTGGACAGGGTGCCAAAGAATTTAGTTGGGGTGTGAAAGATAAAAATAGTAGATTACTAGTGGAGAAGGGAGAAAACGTGAGCAGATGGAAAGAACACTTTAATGAATTGTTGAACATAGAGAATGTAAGTAATGCAAGTAAAAGTGGCTGGGGAATGGCTGGGAGAAGGAGGGATGTGGGAAGAGAGGAAGAAATCAGTAGGATGGAAGTTGTGGAAGCAATGAAGAAAGTTAATATGAGGAAAGCCCCAGGAATTGATGAGAATTGATGGAGTGTGCGGTGAAATGCTGAAGCATGGGGGAAAGATAGTAGTAGAATGGATGTGGAAGATGTGCAGATTGGCCTGGGAGGAAGGTAGAGTCCCGGAGGATTGGAAGTCAGGTATAATTATTCCTCTGTACAAAGGAAAAGGGGAGAAAAAGTGTGTGGTAATCATAGGGGCATTTGCCTTTTTAGTGTAATAGGAAAAGTGTATGGTAGGATAGTTATTGACAGAGTTAAGGAAATAACAGAGGAATTAGTTGGAGAAGAACAGGAAGGCTTTAGGATGGGAAGAGGTTATGAGGATCAGATATTCATTCTTAGATCTTTCTACAGAAGGGAATAAATTGTATGCTGCCTTCATGGATTTGGAGAAAGCATATGACAGGGTGGATAGACAAGGATTGTGGAAAGTATGAAGAATATACGGAGCAGATGGGAAGTTGTTGAAGGCAGTGAAGAGTATGTACGAGGGTGCTAAGGCTGTGGTGTGTGTGGATGGTGAACTGAGTGAATTTTTCTATTTGAAGGTTGGATTGAAATAAGGATGTGTCATGTCTCCATAGTCGTTCAATCTGTATATGGATGGGGTTATTAAAGAGATACAAGGTAGGGCAGTGGATGTTGCAGTGGCCCTAGTAAAAGAGGACAGTGTTTGGAAACTCCCTGTACTGTTGTTTTCAGATGATACTGTGTTGTTAAGTGAAGACGAAGGGGAGCTGCAAGGCTTGGTAGATGAGTCTGGGAGAGTGTGGAAGAAACGGAATCTAAAGGTGAATGTAGGGAGGAGTAAAGTGGTGGTCTTTGAGAGAAGTGAAGTCAGTGAATGTACAGTGAGATTGAATGGGAAGGATATGGAGAATGTGAGTGCGTTTAAGTACTTGGGTGATGTGATGAGTAAGGATGGAAGTTTAGAGGGTGAAGTGCTTGAAAGGGTGCAGCAGGGAAGAAAGGTTGCTGGTTCCTTGAAAACAGCGATAAGAAACAGGGAAGTGAGCATGGAAGTGAAAAAGCTACTACATGACAGTATTATGATACCAACTCTAACGTATGGAAGTGAAGCTTGTACCCTGCTGAAGAGACAGAAGTCAAAATTAAAAGCAGTGGAAAGGACTTATATGAGAGGAGCATGTGTAGTCACATGGAGAGATACTGACAAATGAGGAAGTGAAGGAGCATTGTGATGTGGATGTGAATGTGATAGGAAGCGTTAGTAGAAACACGCTGAGGTGGTTTGGCCATGTGGAGGGGATGGAGAGTGAGAGACTGACGAGGAGAGTGTATGTGAGTGAGGTGGAGGGGGGGAGAGGGAAGGGGAGGCCAAGGATGAGATGGAGGGAAGGAGTGGAGAGGTATATGAGCGAAGGGCGTGTGAGGTGGGAGCAGGGCAGTGAAATGGCGGGGGATAGAGCAACATGGAGGCGATTTGTTTGAGGCCACCGCTTACGGGATGAAGGCGTCTGGCAATAGATAGATAGATAGATCCTCTAGTTGTATGCACGAGACCCGCTCTGGAAAAGAACCCCAAACCAGTTGTTCGTGATCAAAGGACAAGGAGTTGGACTTTGAAGACGTAGCATAACAGTATGTGTCATGTCTCCATGGTTGTTCAGTCTGTAAATGGATGGAGATATATATAAAAAAAAAAAAAAGATACAAGGTAGGGTAGTGGATGTTGAAGTGGTCCTGAGAGGGCAGCATATGGAAACTTCCTGTTCTTTTGTTTGCAGATGATACTGTATTAAGTGAAAATGAAGGGGAAACTGCAAGGATTGGTGAATGAGTTTAGGAGTGTGTAAGGAAGGGAAGACCAAAGTTGTGGTCTTCGTGAGAAATGAAGTCACTGAATACATTGTGAGGCTGGATGATAAGGAAATGGAAAATGTGAGCGCTTTTAAGTATTTCGGAAGTGTGTTGAATAAGGATGACTTAAAAAATGAAGTACTTGAAATGGTACAAGCGGGATGAAAGATTCATGATTCTTTGAATGCAGTGATAAGAAAAAGAGAAGTGAGCATGGAAGTATAAAAAAAAAAAAAAATCGGTGCACGATAATATTGGGAGGCCAACTCTAACGTATGGAAGTGAAGCTTGGACCGTGTTGGAAGGACACAGGCCTAATGTGTCAGGGTTGTAACCAGTGTAAAAATAACAATAAACCGAGAGTATCGCGACTCTGAGTATATGTGCTCACCTTGTACCGGTACCATTAGTGTGTATCATAAATGTATTTTGTGTGTTCCTGTTTAGCAGAACTCAGAGAAACCTAGTTCACTCCAGCATAACAAGTTCACTGCTTGCACGTGCTACTAATTGCATCCCTGTGGCCTATGCCACCTTCAGACATGGTATCCCAACCCCATTTCTATCTTTTTTCACCACCTGGACACCCTAGCATCTCTGTTGAAGCTTCGTGTATGGTCTTTTTGCTTAAACTCTATGAAACCACTAGCTCGACCAGAATACAATCCGGCCTTGTTATGCGATAGGGTTGCGTCAAGTGAATACCTACTGCATAATGAATTATAACGAGGGTGATGAAATAAGAGGTTCTGTGGGGGTTAACCGCAAAGCTTAAAATTACCAAAAAAAAAAAAAAAAAAAAGCCTCTGCCACCCACCCGAAGTTTGTCCTATGCGGCTAAGCCAGTATGAGTTGTCACCAAGGTTCTTCCCCTGGAGGCTGGGGAACAGTTGGAGAGCCTGGACGATCACTACTTACAAAAAGATATGGTATCACTTCACTTAATATCATAGACTGCACTATTTGTTAAGCACATGTGCTGTTATTTGGTGATAGGAATGGTGATTCAGTGGCCCTTCATGCACAGACTACGAGAAAAGGTTGATCATAAACTCTACAAAACCACTAGCTTGCATAAGAAACCACTAGTTGCATAAGAAACTATCACATAATGAGGCCGATATAACATAGGTTCAATGGGGTTAATCGCAAAGCCTTTTAGGCTGAGGTGGTTTGGCCATGTGGAGGGGATGGAGTACGAGTCATCATTAAGGGTGCCCCCACCCCCCGAGGCTGGGAACAGTTGGAGGGCCCGGAAAATCGCTCCACACAAAAAGATACAGTATCTCTTCACTTAATATCATATCCTGCACCATTTGTTAGGCACTTGCTCTGTTATCTGGCGATAGCAAGAGTTTCAGTGGCATTTCATGCACAAAATAAAGCAAAAGGCTGATGATCACAGCAGATATAAACATTGGGCAGCCATCTTAGCTTAGTCCGCTGAGTAGAGGCCCATTATGGGGATGATGGTGTCATATAGCTGACACGACTTCCAAGTCACAAGTTTCAGTATTTCACACATAAAAAGGTATCTATCTATTAATAGCCACACGCCTTAATCCCGTAAAGGGTGACCCATCCACTGCCGGGGTAACTACGCCAGTGACACCTCCCTTCCTGAGCGAAGGAATTTCCCAAGGGGAAATTTCTGGATACAGCATAAATTTAAGTTCTGGTCAGGTAATCTGCTAAAATATTAGTAACACCTTTTACATGTCGGACCTCTAAGGCATATTCCTTGAGGAATAGGGCCCAGCGAGTCAGTCTAAGATTTTTGTTCTTAAATCGGGACAAAAATTTCAGAGGCTACCACATTACCAGACCCTGGACCAACATAAACATAAACAGAGAAGTGTTGAAGGGCAAGTATGAGTGCAAGGAGTTCTTTCTCAATAGTTGAATAATTTTTCTGGGCCTTATTGAATTTTTTGCTAAAACAGCACATAGGCATCTCAAAACCTTGATCATTTTCCTGAAGGAAAACTGTGCCGGGCCCTAGGCCTCTGGCATCAACAGCTTATTTAAAGGGTTTATCAAAATTTGGAGCTTGAAGCACTGGGTGACTTGATAAGGATTGCTTTGACTTTAGAATAGGCATCCTCACATTCTGACTTCCACTCATACTTGACTCCTTTTCTTAATAAATCGGTGAGACGGACTACAACATCAGAGAAGTTCAGGACAAAACGTCTGTAGTATCCTACCATACCCAAGAATCGCTGCAACTCTCTCTTATTTTGGGTTGGGGGGAATTGAGTATGGCCTGAAATTTAACATCAGGTGGACTCACTTGGCCTAATCCGACCACATAATCTATAGGTACTGCACTTGAGCCCTTACAAATTCACATTTAGTTAAATTAAGCACTAAATTAGCAGAGGGCAGTCTCTGCAGCAAGGCATCTAGTTGGCTCAAGTGATGTTCCCAGGTGTTGCTAAAAATAACTACAGCATCAATGTAAGTAACACAACCTTTTAATCCTTGGTGAGATCATTCATCAGCCTCTGGAAGGTGGCAGGAGCATTCTTCATACCATAGGTCATGACTTTACATTTATAAGTATAGCCACCGACCACAAAACAGGAAATTTCTTGGGCCCTTTCTGTGAGTGGGACTTGCCAATGTCTTAATCAAATCTAATTTTGTAATAAACTTTGCACTGCCTATCGTGTCCACACAGTCATAGGTGTCAGTCATGGTAACTTTACGATAATCAATACAAAAGCGATGTGACCCATCAGATTTTGGAATCACTATGACCGGGGAGCACCACTCGCTTTGCCATGACTCAGTTAATCCCTGCTGCAACATGTAGTTCAGTTCCTCTTGGATGATGGTCTGCTTTTGAAGACTAGCCAGGTAGGGTGCGTGCTTTACAGGGCTGGCATCTCCAACATCCAAGTCATGCTGTGCCACTTCTGTCTGTCCTGGGGTGCCCTGGTAGACAGCAGGGACCTTCCTGAGAAGGGCAATGAGTTCGGCACACCGCTGTGCAGTCAAATGGGAGAGCTTATCAGTTAATGGACTCCAAGTGTCCTGGTTTTCTCTCCAGTTAGTCGTCTGGTCCAAAGTCAAATGGCAACCCTCGTCCTCCACTAACTCGATAGCCGACACCACGCATGCAGCACTAAAGGGGTTCACGTCTCACCTGTGGTACTCCTTTAACATATTTACATGGGACAGTCTTCGTTCTTTCCTGCGGTCTGAGGTTAAGATGACATAATTTACTTCACCTACCCTCTTTTCTACTACATAAGGTCCTGATAAACTTGCCTGCAGAGGCTGAGCATGAATGGGAAGCAAGACAAGAACTTGATCGCCTGGGTGAAACTGTTCCTAACTATCTTAGAGTGGTCATACACCTCTTCGTCTTCTCCTGAGATGACTCCATGTGTGCCCTGGCTACTTCCATACTGTAGGCCAGTCTTTCTTTAAAGTTTGACACGTATTCTAGCAAGCTAATTTGGTCATCGTCCTTGACCCATTGTTCTTTAAATAGTTTAAGAGGACCTCTTACTTTCTGGCTGAAGATTAACTGAAATGGGGAATAGCCCAAGGACTCGCTCAGTGCCTCTCTTGTTGAAAAAAGTGGGAAAGGCAAACAAGTCCCATTCCTTTTCATCAACACACACCTTTCTAAGCATACTCTTCAAAGTTTGGTGGTACCTCCCTCATGCACCCTGCCTCTGAGGATGATATGCTGAGGAAGTGATCTGGGAGATTCCTAACTCCTTAAGGGTTTGTCAGAACAGTCTGGAATTAAAATTATTGCCTTGATCTGACTGAACTTCCTTAAGGAAACCAAAACGGGTAAAGGTCAGCATCTTTTTTACAACCAATTTAGCTGAAATATTTCATAAGGGAATGGCTTCAGGATATCTAGTGGCCATGTCTAACATTGTGAGAATGTACTGGTGGCCTGAAGAGGTTTTAGGCAAAGGACGGACAATGTCCACAAGGACTCTAGTGAATGGGGCCTCAAACACAGGTAGAGGAATAAAAGGAGCCGCAGGGATGGGCTCTTGCCGACTAGCTGACAGGTGTGACATGACCTACAAAACCGGGAGACATCTCGACAGATTGCAGGCCAGTAAATTTGATGCCAGATGCGGGAAAGAGTCTTCCTCACCCAAGATGAGTCATGAGCAATGAGCATAATTTTTTGCCTATAGGGTCTTGGAACCACCACTTGACGTGCACTCTCCCACTCGTTATCATGAGCAACACTAGGAGGTCTCCATCTTCGCATGTTGTTTGGCCTAACTGCTGAGTCAATTAAGGTGGCAATCTCCGGATCAGAACTTTGCATATCACCTAACATTGCACTTACATCAATCTGGGGAGAATAATCAACCTCTGAGTCATTTAACTGGGTGAAAAAGGTATCACCAAGTCCAATATCATCATCAGCATTGCCAGCGCCATTACTGCCAACATTATAATGGCTGGCCTTTGCTGTCGTAGCACTAGTTATTGCACATGCGCGAAACAGTTTAGGACATACAACTTCCAGCTCTTGAGTCCTATCTTTACTCTGGGAAGTTTTTGACACGCAGGGCAGGGAACAGCACTCACTTGTCCACCCGCCAAGTCATTATCCAAAAGGAAGGTGACCCTTTGTGTTGTGCTACGTATTTGTGGGACGGTTTCTCGCCCTCAAATACGCAGGCTAAAGCGGGTCCCTATCCTAGACCGGGAGGTAACTCCTAAGAGTAGGACTGGACACAAAAACAAGGCAGTAAATATTACACATGTATTATAGATATTAAACAGAACAACAGTACATCACAGATATTACTATGGGTTGGCCGGGGGTAAGTGAACACTCTACACAATTGCTATCTGTCAATATACCTTCTTGTTCAAGTATGGTACTATCTACCCGACACTCGTGGTACATAAAACACATTTATATTTCCGGACGCAGGAATGATTTTACTACAATCTCTAAAACCCGTATAGCACTGGACGGCACTACATATATATATAAGTTACGTTACACCTGTATTTCAGGTACCTGGTGGCCGGAAGTCTATCTCAGGTAGGGTTGCCCGTAAAGATCATTAGCAAGGGGAACTGTGGTATTTTGGTATGCCCGGGTTAAGCACGTCGGGTCAAAGGGGTGCGTGAATGTTTAACTGAACACAGGGGAGGGAGAGCGTAAACACCAACGCAAGGCACAACAACACAATGGGTATTTCCTGATTATCACAAAGACTGTCCAGGGCGGCGGGACTCTACCTTTCAGATATAGGTCAGGCCACATTCTATCTATCGGCACGTCCAATCTTATTTGGGGTTCCTGGTCACTTCACTTTGAGGATAGACTGTAGGGGATCACTCGTGAGATACCTGTCGATGCACACTATAACTGAGTCTAAGGGTACACACACATATATAGATAGTCCACTCACTTGGTTAACACTGGTGGGCCCAGGTTGATTCCTCCGTCAGGAGGGAAACAGGGGCAGAGTGGCGCGTTCCTGGGCAGGGCCCCACACGTGGCCGTGGGGCTAAGGGCTCGGCCCGAAGAGGGCCAGGAACCGGGCCTGACGTCGGGTCTGGGAGCGCCTTCGGGAGACCTCGCCTACCGGTAGGTCGCACCCTGGTGTTCGGGGCAACTCCTGGAGCAACAGGGGACCCAGGGAACTGGAACCCGGGGCGGCTGGGCTGCGGCAACTGCTCGAGGGCGGCGTCGCCGTCAGGGTCGCCTCACGGGAAGCTCGGGCCGGGGGAGTAGTGGACGGGGCCCGTCGTTGGCTGCGAGGTCTGCGGGGGCTCTGGTCCGGCAGCTGGTCACCCTGGTGGAGCCGTAGGGAACCAAGGTCTTGGGTAAGACCTTGCCACACCTCGGGTGTAGGGTCCTCTCCGACTGCTGGTGCTCCTGTAGGGGAGAAGCGGACTGTGGCCAGCTTTGCTCCTGACCCGACGTGACTCGTGGCCAACGCCTGATGGGTACAGGGTAGGATAGTTTCCTGGCGGCTTGTGGCCTGCTCTGTACTGGGCCTGGCGTGACTCGTGGCCGACGCCTGAGTGACCGGGAGGGTAGCTTCCTGGTGGTTTGTGGCCTGCACTGTGTTGGGCCTGGTTTCCTGGCGGCTTGTGACCTGCACTGTGTTGGGCCTGGCGTGACTCGTGGCCGATGCCGAGAGGGCACAGGGAGAGATGGTTTCCTGGGAGCTTGTGGCCTGCACTGTGTTAGGCCTGGCGCGACTTGTGGCCGATGCCTGAGTGGCCGGGAGGATAGCTTCCTGGCAGCTTGTGGGCTGCCTTACCTCTGGCCCGACGTGACTTGTGGCCGACGCTGAGAGGGCACAGGAGATGAGCTCTGGGACAGCTATGGCCTGTGCCGATGAGCTAAGGTCACTAGCAGCTGAGGGACGGACTATGGCTGATCCTGCCTCATGCCCAGTACGGCTCGTGGCCGGTACCGCGGTGCCGCTCTGGGGGGAACGCCGACAGGAGACGGACGACTGCTGGCCAGTCCTGCCTGACCGACACGCGTCCGTGTCTCGGCCCTGTGGCGGGGAAACAGCTGGGGAACGGACAATGGCCGGTTCTGCCCCGTACCCGGTACGACAATGGCCGGTACCGCGGCGCTGTGTGGAGTTGTAAACTCCACCCCTTACCTGCAGAGCTGCGCTCCGGCCGGAGACAAGGTGCCGGCGACTGCTACCTTTCCGGGCCCTCACCTGGTGTCGTCTGCCCCGCTCGCCGTGTGGTTGGCGGCTCCAACCCCTAACTCCTGTATTTCACTTTGTACAGGTAGCTGGTCAACGACACCCACATGCACTGAACCAGTAACTAACTCTGACTGGGGCTTCACCCCAACCAGGGGAACAGATACAAACTCAGCTATACCCTGCAACAAGACATATTCATTAAGGTCAGCTACACTAACAATCCCCTTCAACACTAATGACTGTGGAACTCCTGTGTCTCTAAGTATAGTGACTTCTTACCATTTTGTTCATCAAGTGAAATTAACCTTTAGATATGGAGTTGGCAAATAAATGATCTGGGGAGGAGTCACTATGCGTACTGCTTGGGGGAAGACACTTTGATGGAGTCTTATTACCACTCTAACTTGATCTTGACGCCTGCACTGCTCCAGTCTTACTAGTGTCTAACAATGTCTCTACAGGAGTCTGTCTATCAACTACTGACAGCTCCACTTTGGCCTTATCAACAATATGCACCTGCTGGGGGGAAGGTGTGTCTGACTACCGCTAACAATATCTGTGGGTGGCTGCTCTCTGTTGGTGTCAAAAGATCCCCAAGAGTTTACCAAAATAATAGGTTTCACATTGGAACTTTTCCCTCGTTTTTTTCAGGCACAAATCCTCCAAGTGCCCCGTTTTCTGGCAATACTGGCATATCTGACACTTTTTCTTGACCATCTGGCAACACTGTCCTCACTACTTTTGTGGCTGGGGTTGCAATGTTCCAAGTAGTGTCACTTGACATTAGCTTGCCTTTGCCAGAGGAAGGGGCCACAAAAACTGGTTGGTTAAACTCCTACCCTTAACAAAAGACTGAGGCTTACGTTCATGCTTATGAATTATATTGTAATTATCTGCTACAACAGCAGCATCAGCTAGGGTATCTAAATCTTTCTCTACTAGGTGTGCAGCAACATCCCTATCTATGTTACCAGTGAAGTTCTCCAAGATCATTAATTCTCTAAATTTAGAGAAATCGTCAACTTTCTTAGAATGTAACCATTGATCAAATAAGTCTGTGAGTACTCTGGCATATTCCACATCAGTCTGATCTTTCTGTTTAAAGGTAGATCTAAATTTAAGCCTATATACCTCTGGCACAAGTTCATATGCTTTGAGAATGGCATCTTTTAAACAATCACTTTGTTCATTGATATAAATATGTTTGGTGTCTAATAATGAGGTTACAAGATTGTGATGTTCACAATTTTGTGGCGATGGTTATATACGTGAAAGGATGAAGAGTTATCGGTTTTTACACATATATACGGATATTTCTTTATTTATACTTTTATTCAAATACTCCCAGTGGTCACCAGCAAAGGTATTAACAGAAAAAAATAAGATTTTCGTCAGACACTCGGGTTCCTACGGACAGACGACCGCAGGTGGCACAGTAACAAACTCGGCAAAGAATCTATGATTTATCTCTCAACTCATATATGCTGAAACGTTTCACTGCCTGAGAAGCAAATAATAGTTAATATATGTCTAAAGTATTATTATTTACAGATTATATGCGTAAAACTGCTTATATTTCACCAACATCAACCATTATAACCATTGCTAGAATCTGTTATGTATGAGGTAAATAAAGAACAGTGTGACTGAGTAGCTACATTAATATTCTTTTTTATATGAACTAACATAATTTTAAAGTCCTGGATATTGCTGTCATGTTAAATTAACAGATTTATTTGCTGTACAAAGATGGAGAAAACGGTTTCGGCTCCAGACCTGCTTGGTGCCTGGCGTACGAGCGTTTGTCAACAGACTTAAATGTTAACATTCAATATTACATACTTTATATGTGCCGTGGCTGACTGCAAGTCGGGTTCAAGAAAGTCGACAACAAGGAAGAAGGACGCAAGATAATGTCAGAGGCTGGGCCAGGTTCCCATCTGCCAAGACAGAACCAGTAAGAAGAAAAGTGAGAAAAGAGGTACAGGACTCAAGTCAAGAAGGGAAGTGGGATGGAAAGCCATTCGTACCGCAGGCAGCAACTATCTGGTGAAACTTTTTTTTTTTTAATACTTTTGCTGGTGACCACTGAGAGTATCTGAATTAAAGTATCAATCAAGTAATATTCGTACGTATGTGTAAAATCGATAAATCTTTAACCCTTGACGTATATAAGCAGCACCACAAAAACAATCGAACGACATCACAAAGTATTTTGTGACCTCATTATTGGGCACCAAACACACCTTAAATGAGTGAGAAAGATTTGTACATAATATATTTATGAAAAAACACCCGTCTATGAGCATTATGCATTGTACGGGAAATAAAATAAGAAATTAAAAATTCTGGCGGTATGTAGTATCCGTACGTGTTTTGGCGTTCGTGCGGCATCTCCTTGATCCATTTCCTTTTGTCTCATTTGAGCTTGTAATTCTAGTTCCCTCATTTTAGATTATGATTCTATAGTGGTACACACTTAAAGTGGCGCGTTGGGTGGGGCTGGACCCTGTGTACAGTGTTGCTATTTTCTTTTAAACCCACGATGTGAAACGGCTGTTATATTTGTAAAAGGCATCGCAAATAAGGTAAACACATATGAATACAATTTTAACGTATGTATATAATATTTGGAAAAACAGAAAACTTATTATGCATAAAATATTTATACGGCAATACAGAAACGTGGCATAAATGTTTTACAGCGCTGTTAAAAATATGTTGTCACTTTTATCTGCTTTTACCGTAGTTCTGGGGTGGGTAATAATCTCACAATTATGATTATAAGATAATGTGCAGGAAAATCAGTAAAAATATTCCAATTTCTTAGTAAAAAAAAAACATTTAACCCTCGTGACCGGCAACAGCTGGGGAAAGCTTCCTCGTGTCCAGTGCTATACGACTGTTAGTAAATGTAAGAATTGTATTTCCCGTGTTAGAGATACCAGTGTAACAGAAGTGCCGTGAGTACTGTGTTCATATTACCATACTTTCCTACGGCTGGTAGAGAGACAATATGTTCATTAGTAAAATCTCCCACCTGCCCGTCTCCGGCCAACCCAGAATCTATGTAATGGTGAATATTGTATTTGTCTCTGGGAATGAACATTGAATATATGTTTGTGAATGGTTACTGCCTTGTTTTTGTGTCCTGTCCTCTCCCTAAAAATACCGACCCGGTCTTGAGAAAGAACCCGCTGTAAGTCTGCGTATTCGAGGGAGTGAGAAGTCGATCCTCAGAAGTGCGACAGGTAAATACACCACCTCTCGCATACGCATCTGAGGAACAAGACGTTAGCCCTCAAATACGTAGCATAACACATATATTTGTATTTCTTTCAAGGTCTATTTTTTGCACAGTCTAATTACAATCCATGCTGTTCTGTCAGATACACTGTTGAATTTAACAATATTGTCGGCAAGATTTCAGTTAATTATAAATCATACACCACTAACTCTTTCATTTGGCCTCCCTCTGTAGCAAAACAGGTGGTTGCTGTCTTGAAAATGAATTATTTTACTTTTCTGTGGATCTCACTCAAAACTACAATATCCCAACTAATGTTTTCCAATTCAGTCATTAACCCCTCCATGGCCACCGGTCTCGAACGACGTTTAGCCAATAAATGGCCACAGGCGTTGTTTGTGCACGGCCTATAAAAACGGCGAAAATTTTTGGGAAGTGAACGAACGTTCTGATCGTCTTCAGACTGACCTACCCAACACTTCCATACACCCCAAACGTCAGTACTTCTGTGATGAGTGGATGTCCGAGTTCCACCCTGCCCCTACCACCACCCAGTGCTGCCTTCTCCAGCCCTGTAGGCTGCTCACCAGCCCCGAGATCAGGGTGGAGCTGTTTCCCCGTGGGGGGAAGAGCGACAAGGACCGAATTGGGCTTGACCTGGAGGTGGAGAGTATGGTGTGGAGTAGTGACGAGAGTGGTGATGAGTGGTATCACTCTCTTGCTGCCGAGGAGGATGACAGCGACATCTTAGACAGTGTGGAGAAGCCACCACCATCTCGCCGTACAGCTCCACCACCACCAAAGAGGAGACGGACGGTGGTGAAGCGGCTCTTCACTGAGGGAGAGGATGGGGAGGAAGAGAAGGCTGGAGACTCGAGTGCAGGTGCATTCACCCCACACTGCCTCGTCACCACATCGCACCACCGCAGTCTGCACGCACCACCTCACCAACCCAAACCACCTCTCATGTCATCCCACCTCACTTCATGGGCAGTGCAGTGTACATAGTGTACATTACTTAGCGTAGTGTTAGGAAGTAAGATATAGAAGTGTATGATAGTGGTGGTGTGTAAAATAGATTATGTTTTGTAAGTGACTTTTGTACAAAGACTGTTTCCCAGACATTGACTTATCTCTATTGACTTCTGACCTGCTAGGGGAGGGCAGAGATGGTAAAAGTTCCCTTGCACTGACTCCTGTCATCGCATCATGCACTTGAGGTGAGTAATTATTGTGCTCTGCATTTATTTCTCAGATGCTAGCCCCCACGTATTTCCTTATGTGCTTCTTATAATCTTTTTGCCCTAGTTAGAGTGGTAATCATTGCCACTGGCGGATTTAGGGGGAGGGCATTGAGGCCATGGGCCCCCCCAGGAGGTATGTTGTCGCCTCTCTGTAATTCCTTCCAGTTGTTTGCTGCGCCTCTTGTTCCTTTCAACTCCTAGGGCCATAGGCATGAAGAAGCATTGGGCACCTCACCCTCACGCAGATATATAGATGCCTCATACAAAAAGCATCTGTTTGTGAAATACCAACCCGAGAGGCAAGTGGATGGGATATGACGCACCGACACCGACACCCCCGCCCAACAAGGAGACGATGGGGAGATTATCACCATCGTTCGAGGGGATACCGGACAGGTGACATTACCTTCCATGCCACACTGGCCCACGTCATCTTTTTCCATATGTCCCTTCTCCCCGCAACCAGACCAGCGGCATGGTGGCAGTCCAGGAAGACTTCTCTCCTGCCGCAGCAGCTTTCGCCAGTGGCTGGAGTTACCCTCCAGCCACTGCACTGGTGTATATTTGTCCGGGGGATGGGCTCTGCCCCCCCCACGCCAGCGTCCTCTGTCGCCATGCAGAGGACGCCCCCTTGTTTACTTACTGCCACCCTCTGACGGGCTCTCCACCCCGAGCCCGTGCCACACCAGTGTGGCGAATCTTTA
>JAGKTI010000620.1:97108-123209 GCA_018397915.1 Birgus latro | reverse complement strand
GCAACGTCCATCTCAGCAGTTACTTCAACAAAAAAGGGATGAGGCTATGGCACACCTAATGTCTGATTTGGCTCGTATCTCTGATTGGGGTAAAAATAATCTTGTTATTTTTAATGCTTCAAAAACTCAGTTCTTACACTTATCAACCCGACAAAATCTTCCTCAGGAATACCCACTAATGTTTAATAATGAACAGTTATGTCCTGCATCATCCTTGAACATGCTTGGGGTTTCATTCTCTCGGGATTTGTCTTGGAAAGAACATATTACATCTCTTGTGAAATCTGCTTCCAAGAGATTAGGTGTGCTAAGCCGATTCCAAACTTTCTTTACCCCTGCACAGTTGTTGACCTTGTACACGGGTTTTATTCGCCCGTGTATGGAGTACAACTCTCGTGTGAGGAGGCTTCCCACATGCAGCTCTTCTCAATAGGGTGGAGTCAAAGGCTTTTCGTCTCATTAACTCTCCTCCTCTTACTGATTCCCTTCAACCTTTGTCTCTTCGCCACACTGTTGCATCTTTATCTCTCTTCTATCGCTACTTCAATGGTCACTGTTCCTCTGAACTGTCTGCTTGCATCCCTCCACCTCTACGACGGGCATGTAGTACCCATCTAGCAACATACTCTCATCACTTTTCTGTCCAACTCTCTAATGCAAGAGTTAACCGTTACTCCCAGTCCTTCATTTATGCAACTGGTCAACTCTGGAACTGTCTCCCTCTGTCTGTATTTCCTACTTCCTCTGATCTCCAGTCTTTCAAACGCAGTGTCTCCAGGCATCTCGAATTGAACGGATCTTGAATTTGGCTCTCTTTTGTACTGTTTTTGCTTTTTCTTGGAAGGAACAGTATGCAGGCCTGTGGCCTTTGGTTCCTTCTTCCTTGCATTAAAAAAAAAAAAAAATACTGACACCGGGTGTTAACGTAAATTGTATCAGTGTATCGGTGCCGTCCAGTGCTATACTAATAAGGGAAATTGTAACAAGTGCTTTCCTGTGTCTTGAATTGTAAGTGTAATCTAAGTGCAATAAGTGCTGGGTGAATACTACATAATTTCCCCAAGCCGGTATAGAGACAGACTTCTAGTCAAGTAAAATCTTGTGTTAACCCATCCCCGGCAATTGTTTCTGGAAAGATATTTTTAATACATGTGTGTAACAGTTACTGCTTTGTTTTTGTGACCAGTCCTTTCCCTAAGAATTGCTGACCTGGTCTAGAATAGGGATTCGCTGTAGCCTGCGTGTTTGAGGGACGAGAAACCGTCCCACAAATACGTAGCATAACAGTATGTTTGTAATGCAATATACGTGTAAGATTGGTTGGCCTGCGTTTTTTAGCCCTGTTCCTCTGGTTGCATGCTCTAGACCTGGTCTTGAAAAGAACCCCAGATCAGTTCCTCATACTCAGGGAGCAAGAGGTTGAGCCTTGAGTGCGTAGCATAACACTGGTGGCTATCGGTGGTTCTAGGTCCGGTCAGAGAGCAATGAGAAATGAAAGGGAAAATCTAACAAAGTGGTGGCCAAAACAAAGTACAATTGCCAAAATTTGATCCTGAACAGTGTGACATAGACACGTACATGTGCATGATTAAACCACTATTGGACATCGGATCTGAGCATGACAGGGAGAAGAAAGCAGTAACTCAACCGCACCTGGGAAAAGCAGTCTCAAGCATCGCCACAAAGATCATCCCAGAGCTGCCATGGGCGCAGTTCACAGAAATTGTGACTCAAGCAGTCATGCCATCACTAGGGATAGTCGTCACTTTATCCCAGCTCGACACCCTCACATACGACGGCAGCCTGAATGACACTTTCAACCAGGCCAAGTGACTCGTCACTGCCGCTTACCCAGAGGCCAACGCGGCCACCTGGGAATAATACATCTTCAACACCCTGTTGAGGATCCTCCTCAGCACCATAAGAGAACATTTTACAATCTATGACCCAACGGCAGACCTTGACAGGGATGTCCAGATGGTCAGGCACCTTCTCACCACACGCACCACCCCACAACACATTGGTGCAGTAAGCAGAGTCCCAACTCAAAAGGCACCACACACATTAAACCATGGATACCCTTCACCCACACAGTTCTTTCAGCTCCACCCACTATGCCCAGGGGACTCTCCACCAAAAGGCGCCCCACCCCTATGGAGAATACCAACCTCATCTCCATTAAGCCGTGGGAATTCTCTGCCTGTTAAGCCACGTATTTGAGGGCTGACTACTCGTCCCTTGTACACATAGGCAAGATGTGAACGTATTACCTGTCGTGTTCTTAGGGGCGACTTCTCGTCCCATCAAATACACAGACTCACAGCGGGTTCTTATTCAAGCCCGGGTCAGCATTTCTAAGGAAAGGACTGGGCACAAAAACAAGGCAGCGAACTGTTACACACATGTATTGCAAATATCTTTCCAGAGACAAATATTACAACACGAGGTTTTACTGAATTACAATCTGTCTCTAAACCGGCTTGGGGAAAGTATGGTAGAATACACCCAGTATTTACTGTACTTCTATTACACTTATACTTTGGACACAGAAATACACATGTTACAATTTTCCCAATGTAGTATAGCACTGGACGGCACTTATCCAAGGGTTCAATTACATTAACACTATGTTGACAGATACAAATCTGGTTGGCGGTCTATCATGGAGGGAGCCGGCCGCAGTGTCACACACTGAGAGGGGGGACTGCGGTATTTTAGGGAAACACTCGGAGATGGATAGACACACGGTGGTTAACATGCCTGTACACTGGGGAGGGGGAGAATTAATAAACAAGGGGCAGCACGATCACTTTGTGGGTGTCGTTTCCAAAGGGCACGGTGTGGGTAGCTTCACAAGCACTGGCGTGCCTTTACACTGGGGAGGGAGAGAATTAATAATCAAGGGGATGGCCCGATTGATACAATATAGTTTCCCTGTTTGGTCACCTTGGCATTTCATTCACTGGAGGAGAGTGAGTGACATTACACAATCGGGGGTGCACGGGATTCTGTTCATGATATACCATAGACCAGGATCACTAGTGGGCTCGTCCAATCTTATACTCTGGGCTTTTCTGGTCACTTAATCATGAGAATACACTGTAAGGAATCACTCGCGTTACACATATGACCGTATACATATATCTGGGTCTAAGACGTGCACACTAGTGGAGCCCATCTTCACTATCACTGGTGAGCTGAAGGTTGATCCCTCCATCAGGAGGGTGGGCAGAGAGACACGCCTTCACAGGGCCCCACACGTAGGTGCGGGGCTAGGGGCTCGGTCCGAAGAGAGCCAAGAGGCAGGCCTGACACCGGGTCTGGGATGGGCCTGGAGAAGTCCCACCAGCAGGTAAGTCACCCTCTGGTGTTCGGGGCGGCTCCCGGGGTGTCTGAGGACCCAGGGTACTGGAACCCGGGGTGGCTGGACTGTGGCAACGGCTGGAGGGCAGCGTTGCTCTCAGGGTCGCCTCACGGGAACCTCGGGCTGGGGGAGTGGTCGACAAGGCCTGACGCCAGCTGCTACGCCTGCTGGAGCTCTACCTCAGCTGCTGCTCACACTGGCAGAGCTGAAGGGAACTAAGGTCTCGGGTAAGACCTCGCCAAAGCTCCGGGAAAGGGTCCTCCCCAGTTACTCTCTCTATAGGGGAGGGGGTGCATCCCACCTGGCCACAGGAAACAGAGTGGGCCAGGCAAGGGACTTCCCCGTCGGGAGATATCCTGGGAACAGAGGGTGAGGAGTGGACTGTGGCCGACTCTGCCTCCCCTGTACAGCTAGTGGCCGGCACGGCGGTTCCTCTGCCCCATTGGAACTCAGGGCTAGCGTGAGACACAGCTCGCTCTATCCTGTCTCCGTAAGGGGCGTGAGAGTCTCCTGTAGCAGAAGAGCGGACTATGGCTTGCTCTACCTCTGGCTCAAAGCGTCTAGTGGCGAACGTCGTGGTCCTACAGGGGACTATAACTCTGGTACAGCTAGTGGCCTGTACCGTAGAACAGGGAGCACTAGTAGCAGAGAGACGGACGATGGCTGGTCCTGCCTCATACCCAGCATGGCTTGTGGCTGGTGCTGCGGAGCTACTCTGGAGGGAACGACTGCAGGTAGTGGATGACTGGTGGGCAGGCCTGCCCGACTGACACAGCTTGTGGGCGGTGTCGCAGCCCTGCAATGGGGATGCAACTGGGGAATGGACTGTGGCCGGTTCTGCCCCTTTCCCAGTATGGACCACGGCCGATACCGCGGCGCTGCGTGGAGTTGCTGAAACAACTCCACCCCTTACCCGGTGAGTGGATTTTTTTTTTTTTTTTTTTTTTTTTTTTTTTGTTCGCCACACTGGTGTGGCACGGGCTCGGGGTGGAGAGCCCGTCAGAGGGTGGCAGTAAGTAAACAAGGGGGCGTCCTCTGCATGGCGACAGAGGACGCTGGCGTGGGGGGGGGGGGCAGAGCCCATCCCCCGGACAAATATACACCAGTGCAGTGGCTGGAGGGTAACTCCAGCCACGTGAGTGGAATTTCGGCCGGAGACTAGGCGCTGGCGACTGCTACCTTCCCGGGATGTCGGCTGGGAGTAAGAGGGGCATCGGGGAGGGATACGGGTGCGCCTTTCCTGTCCCGAGCCACTCAGTGTCAGCGGTGGACCCCCGGTAGTCCTTGGGGGGCTGGGGGTGTTGGTGTCGTCTGCACCGGCGTCCGTGTTGTCTGCAGCCCTTACCCCTAACTCATGTATTCCACCACTCTCCCCCGTGAAGGAGTCGTGACCCCGTAACTGGAGGTGATACACGATGGCATTGTGCGTTTGGTGGAAGGGTGTGAGGGGACACAGGAAGGTGGTCCAGTAATGGGTGGTAGTGCTGGGTTGCAGGTGGTGGGCATAGGCGACGCGGAGAGTGGAAGGGCGGCACGTCTGCTGGAGGATTTGTAGCAGGTGATGCGTTTTCCGGATGCGGTGGTGTCGTCCGAGAGAGGGGATCCAGGTTATCCTTCGGGCACGCATGGTGGTGGTGGTTCCAGGGAGAATGCTGGCTAAGGGCGGCCCGGGTCGGTTCATATAGTGCAGTCCACCAACATAGATTTTCTATCATAGTCTAGTTCACAACGCCCGTTTTCTTCTATATTCAAGGGAAACATTTATTTCACCAAACATGCATTTCACTGCCTGTAGTCACTGATGCCCTATTCACAACATATGTGAACAACTGAAAGCTGCCCGGCGGCCGGCGCACGCCAACTACTCAAGGGCACCGCAAAGTCTTCTCCATAGAAGATGAGTGCTCCGAGGACAATGCACCATCCGCCAACTACGCCGATTCTGGGGAAGTAGAGCTCGAAGAGGAAGACATCCCACAACAGCTGGATTTTTTAGGACTTCCCCCGTACCTCCCCATGGTGGTGGGGGCCACCTTACAAAAATATCACCCTCCAGTCTACAACAAGATGAGGCTACTGGTCAACACGGGAGCGGCCAGATCCTGCCTCCACAAGCATTTCTACTCCTTAGCTTTTGGCCCACTTCTCCCCACTTCCGCTCACCTCGTAGATGTGGGGGATGGCCCCCTGCCTACATGTGGGGAAACCTGTGCCTTGCGTGCCGATACTCATCAAAAAGTATCAGCCCAGCACCAATTCATCATCTTTGACTCGAGCTGCCATGCTTACGATGGCTACTTAGGGCTGGACCTCCTGCAGAAGTTACGCACCAACATCAACTGTCACAAGTGACGCCTCCACTTCCAGAAGTCTCCAGACTCCCCCTCCTAGCCACACTGCACGTGTACACCCACACCTTCTTCCTTTTCCTGCTTTCCCCCCGCCATATCCTCTATCTTATCCCCTATTGTTTGTACTCTTCTCTCTTCTCCACACACCACTTTCCCCACTACCATTGCAAACCTTCCTTACTATTCCCCCCCCAGCACGAGGCCTAGCTCCACCTCAAGAGGCCCACCGGAACCTCCATCCTATTCTCTCTGACCCTGCCTTCTCAAACCATCTTTCCTGTCTACTATCCCCCACCTTCCTCCCCCCCCACCTCAGGGCGGTATGCATCGCCAACATCTCCACCACCCCTCTCACCCTTCCCAAAGGATTAGCGGTTGGTGAAATGGAAAAAGCTGAACTGTCCGCACCCCCTCTCCTTCCCTGCCACCCTTTCCCCCCTACCAGAACACCTCTCACCACACCAGGCTGACAGTCTCCGACATCTCCTCCTGGACTTCCAAGACCTCTTCTCGTCAGGACCAGCAGACATTGGCCATACCATGTACCTGGCACATGAAATCCACACCAAAGGGCCACCTATTCGCCAACCATCTCGAAGGAAAAACCCCAAGCACCAGCCTGAGGAATACTGGCAGTTCCAAGAAATGCTCACACCAGTGTTATAGCCCCATCCACCAGCCCTTGGGCCTCTCCAGTTGTCTTAGTTTAAAAGAAGGAAGGCACCATGTGCTTCTTTGTGGATTACCGACGAATGAACGACATGACCACAAAGGATACCACCCCCCTACCCAGAATAGACGACTTCCTTGACTCCCTGTACGGAGCGTCCTGGTTTTCCACATTGGATCTCCAATCAGGATACTGGCAAGTCCCTGTACACCTGGAGGACAGGGGGAAAACAGCTTTCTCAACCTGGGGTCTATACCCTAGAACCGGCTCCCCAGCAGTCACCGGCCCTGACGGACTCTGCACTGGCGGGACATCGCAGATCACCCCTGATGGAGGCCCAGCTGAGGAGAGACCGCAGCCCTCGGACCAGCCGGGACATCCCCAGGACCCTGGGGCATGACCTCCCCTGCTCCACCCGACGACAGCCCGCGCACCAGAGTGGGCACTAACAGGTGCGCCTGCTCTCCCTGTTCGGGCCCAGGGCTTAGGCCTGACCCTTGGGCTCCCCAGTGACAGGTGCCTCTACCACGCCACCCCCTAGAACACTCCCAGATGACCCAATGGCAGCCCGGCCTCCTGACTGTGGCCCCGGACCACCCAGTGACAACCAGCCTCCTGATGAAGGCCCTAGACAGTCCGGCGGTCACCTGGCCTCCTGACGAAGGCCCCAGACAAACCACTGGCAGTCCGGCCTCCTGATGAAGGCCCTCAGACAAACCAATGGCGAACCGGCCTCCTGAAGAAGGTCCCCCTGGGCGACCCAGCACTGGCCAGCCTCCTGACGAAAGCTGCCTTTCCTCCCGGGACCTCCAGATCCCGGGCCTATCCCAGAAGTAACCTACGGCTACGCCCCCAGCCCCAGTGTCCCTCGGCCCTGTCCATAGTGTTGAACTATTTCTCATGTACTGTGTGCCACTGTATATGTATTGTGTCTAGTGCAAAGAATTGAGGTAATATACTTGTAATGTTCATTGCCCAGTGTTTGTATGCCCTGTTCCTCTAGTTGCCAATAGTATACCCAACTCGGTCTAGAAGGAGGACCCTGCTCTAGGCGCCGTGTGGAAGGAGCGAGTAGTCATCCCTTAAACACGCCGCACAACAACAATGTCTTCCTCAAACTGACTCTGAGCCTCCCTCAGCTTTGTATAATCATTTCTTGCCTGTTTATAGTTGTTATATGCCCTCTCACTATTGTCTTCTGTATCAATTCCGGGGTTCAGTGGGTTAGAGCGCTCCGCTCTGGCTGTAGGGTCGGAGGATCGAATCCACCCAAGGGTCATTGGTAGACATCAGGAAGGGCATCCGGTCATAAAATGCTACACGCTCCAATCCAAAAAGGCCGACGCATACAAGCATGTTGCAGCCTTCAAAAACAAAACGAAATGAAACGATCAATTCCATAGCAAGTCTCTTTTTTTCTTTTTCTTTTTTACAATCTGTATTAAACCATTTTGTTATTTTCATTTCTGTTTCTTTGTGCTGGGGGATGTAATTTTGGACTCCTATTCCATAAAGATCACAGAATTTTCTATACATAATATTAAAATACTGTATAGTCCTCCAAGCTTCTTTTCCCAATCTTTTTCTAAGAAGTACTACTTGAGGTCATGATAGTTGTCCTTTTTGTAGTTTAGGCTTTTTTTTTAACTCTCATTACTGGTAACGTCATATGCAGTCCTGAAGTTACAATTTAATACTGCATGGTTGCTTTTGCCGAATGGAGGGTGATGCATTATACTGTCAATTTCATTATCTTGCCTAGTAAATATAAGATCTAGTACTGATGGATCATCAAGTCCTCTTTTTCTGGTGTTTTCCTTTACATGCTGTGTTAGGAAAAACTCCTGCACATGATTTAGGAGCTTTTGATCCAACAGCTTTCATGGCTTTTTACATCCTAGAGTATTCCAATTTCCATTTGTATTGAAATCTCCAGTTAATATAATTCTTTCAGAGTTCCCTTTCATTCTATGTAGTAATGTTCTTAAATTCTGAACTGTACTTTCTGCCAGGTCTTCACATTTGCCTTTTTCCCAAGTGTTTGTTTTGGGTGGCATGTTTAAGCTTGCTGCAGTTACTTTCCCTTCAGACGTGTTAATCTCTAATGCAACCAGTTCTGCTTGTCAGGGTATAACTGTTTTTTTTTCTTTGACCTGTAGATTTTTCTTTGTTAAGATTATTGAAATGCAGAATGCCAAAAAGGAAATACAGAACACGTGGCAGAATACCGAAGTCCCCCATGGACCTTACCTGGCCGGGACACCCACCCCAGGAGGAGATACCCAAGGTTCAGAGATAGTCATTGTGGGCTCTGTGCAAGACAGGCACACCTGTGTCTTTTCCTCATGCCCCTCTCGCACTCAAGTAACTCGCCACAAAGATATCAGTCACGGCGGACTACATCCCCGCTGGACCAGCCTTGCCAGGTTCGGAGTGGGGCTAGCTTACTAGTCCCATACAACCAGTAGGAGACGGCCACTAGCTGCTCGGCAGCTGATTCCCTCCTTCAAACCATACTGGGTGACGGCCACAAGCCACACACAGGAAGGAGATGGCCACAAGCCCCTAGCCCCTTGCTCCAACCCTATAAAAAGGGGAACAGGGGATGGCCACAAGTTGCACCCAGGAGACTGCCACAAACCACTCCAAATAAAAACCCAAAAAGCACAGGTGATGGCCACAAGCCACACCTCCGTCAGGAAGGACCCCCATTGGTGATGGTCACAAGCTGCACCTGCAGGAGAGCGACAGCCACAAGCCAAACTGGGAAGTAGGACACAGGTGACGGCTACAAGCCGCACGTGCACTCCTGTGATGGCCACAAGCCACACCTGCACTCCCATGATGGCCACAAGCCGCATGAGGGGTGTAGTCCTCACAGGGCATGGCGACCTTGAGCAAGTGACGGCCACAAGCCGCATTCTGCCCATTGGGAGCCAGGGGTGCAAGCCCTTAGTGACAGCCACAAGCAGCACTCTGCCCATTGGGAGCCAGGGGTGTGAGCCCTTAGTGACAGCCACAAGCCGCATGGGGGAGGAGATGGCCACAAGCTGCTTCGCCAATCGCGCCCTAGGGGACTCGGCGATGGCCACAAGCCGCACCGGGGAGGGAATGGCTACATGATGCCCCTCGCCCCCTACCCCAGTGCCTTCCCCATCTGAAGATTTCCCGGGTTTGCTGGAATCCAATGCACCGGGTTGGGTATCCCCCCCCTGTCTCCCAACAGGGACCCCCCTCTGGCTAAGACAGTAACTGGAGATGACATGGCAAAGCCTTCTGGTACCTGGGGTTCTAGCCCTCCAGCTCGACCCTTGGCAGTCCCAACCCTTGTCGGACTCTGCATCGACAAGCTGCCACAGCCCACACCTGACGGAGGCTCAAAAGCGAGACTGCAGCCCCCAGACCAGCCGAGACGTCCCCAGGACCCCGGGGCATGACCCCCCAAGCCCCACCCAATGACCTCCTGCCCGGCAGACTGGGCGCAGATAAGCGTTCCTGCTCTCCTTGTTTGGGCCCAGCCCCTAGGCCTGAGCCCCGGGCCCCTCAGAAAGGGAACCCACTCATCACTGTCCCCAGACCACCCCCGGACGAGACGACCACGGCCCGGCCTCCTACCGAGGTCCCAGATGAGTAGCGTCAGTCTGGCCTTCTGACGAAGGCCCCTCCAGACGCTCCAATGACCAGCGGCCTCCCAACGAGGGCTGCCACCCTGGGCCCCGCCACTACTGCCGAGGCTCACCCTACTGCAAGCCTCAGACGTACCTACTTGTCTCAGGGTCCTCCGGCCCTGTCTTACTTGTGTATATTATTTCTTGTAAAGTGTGCCACTGTTGTATTTGACTCAGATTGTAATTTAAGGTAATACATGTGTAAGGTTTGTTGCCCTGAGTTTTTATGCCCTGTTCCCACTAGTTGCCTTAACAGACCCAACCTGGCCTAGAAAGAGGACCACACTATAGGCTCTGTGTCTAAGGAACGAGAAGTCGTACCTTTTCACATGCAGCATAACAATTATAATTCCTTCTCCTTTTCTTAAATTTCCGTCTCTTTTTCATATACTGTATTCCCTTAAGTTTAGGGTATCGTTTGAGGTCTTTGGGATTAATTTTGCTTCAGTTAGGCAAATAATATGTGGTTCCTTTTCATTGGTACAGTCTTCTATCTCAAATAATTCAGACACCATTCCATCTACATTTGAATACATCAGCTTAGTCATCTTGTTTACATACTTGTCATAACCTAAGTCTTTTTTTTTCTTTTTTTCTTTTTTTTATGCAAGGAAGAAGGAACCAAAGGCCACAGGCCTGCAAAACTGTTCTTTCCAAGATAAAGCAAAAACAATACAAAAGAGAGCCAAATTCAAGATCCGTTCATTTCGAGATGCCTGGACACACTGCATTTGAAAGACTGGAGATCATAGGAAGTAGGAAATACAGACAGAGGAAGACAGTTCCAGAGTTGACCAGTTGCATAAATGAAGGACTGGGAGTAACGGTTAACTCTTGCATTAGAGAGTAGGACAGAAAAGGGATGAGAGTTTGTTGCTAGACGGGTACTATGTGCCAATCGTAGAGGTGGAGGGATGCAAGCAGACAGTTCGGAGGAACAGTGACCGTTGAAGTAGCGATAGAAGAGAGATAAAGATGCAACAGTGCGGCGAAGAGACAAAGGTTGAAGGGAATCAGTAAGAGGAGGAGAGTTAATGAGACAAAAAGCCTTTGACTCCACCCTATTGAGAAGAAGCTGCATGTGGGGAGCCTCCCCACACAAGAGTTGTACTCCATACACGGGCGAATAAAACCCGTGTACAAGGTCAACAACTGTGCAGGGGTAAAGAAAGTTTGGAATCGGCTTAGCACACCTAATCTCTTGGAAACAGATTTCACAAGAGATGTAATATGTTCTTTCCAAGACAAATCCCGAAAGAATGAAACCCCAAGCATGTTCAAGGATGGTGCAGGACATAACTGTTCATTATTAAACATTAGTGGGTAATCCTGAGGAAGATTTTGTCGGGTTGATAAGTGTAAGAACTGAGTTTTTGAAGCATTAAAAATAACAAGATTATTTTTACCCCAATCAGAGATACGAGCCAAGTCAGACATTAGGTGAGCCATAGCCTCATCCCTTTTTTGTTGAAGTAACTGCTGAGATGGACGTTGCGGAAACTGAATGGAAAGGTGAAGGGTGGAATCATCAGCATATGAGTGGATAGGGATAGATGTACAGCATAGAAGGTCGTTGATGAATAAAAGGAAGAGAGTTGGTGATAGGACAGAGCCCTGAGGAACACCACTGTTGATAGGTCTAGGAGAAGAATGATGGCCGTCTACAACAGCAGCTATAGAACGATCAGAAAGGAAGCTAGAGATGAAGGCACAGATAGAAGGATAGAAACCGTAGGAGAGCAGTTTGGAAATCAAAGATTTATGCCAGACTCGATCTAAAGCCTTTGAGATGTCAAGTGCAATGGCAAAGCTTTCGCCAAAGTCCCGAAAGGAGGATGACCAGGAGTCTGAAAGGCAGGTGAGAAGATCGCCAGTGGAGCGTCCCTGACGGAACCCATACTGACGATCAGAAAGAAGGTTGTGACAGGAAAGATGCTTTAAGATTTTTCTGTTAAGAATTGACTTAAAAATTTTTGAGACACAGGATGTTAAAGCAATTGGACGATAGTTAGAGGGTTGGGAATGGTCACCCTTCTTTGGGACTGGCTGAATGAGAGCAAACTTCCAGCAAGAAGGAAAGGTGCAAGTTGATAGACAAAGGCGAAAGAGTTTACCTAGGCAGGGTGTAAGCACAGAAACACAGTTTTTGAGAACAACAGGAGGGACTCCATCAGGCCCATATGCCTTCTTAGTATTGAGGCCAGTGATGGCAAAAAATACATCAGCTGAAGAAATTTTGATGTCAGTCAAGAGGAAGTCAGAGGGGGGAAGTGATGGAGGAATAGCACCGGAATCGTCTAAGGTGGAATTGGAGGAGAAAGTCTGAGCGAAGAGATCTGCTTTATCAGTAGAAGAAATAGCTACAGAGCCATCAGAGTAGAAAAGAGGAGGGAAGGATGATGAGGTAAAGTTGTTAGAAAGGTTTTTGGCAAGGTGCCAGAAGGAGCGAGAAGATTTCGAGTTGGAGAGTTGAGAACATTTAGCACGGATGAAATTATTTTTAGCAGAGCGAAGAACAGACTTAGCACGGTTCTGGGCAGAAATATATAAATGGTGTGATTCAGGGGTGGGTTGGCTCCGGTACCTCTTATAGGCCCTCTCCTTGTTGCGGACAGCATTAGAACAAGCGTGATTAAACCAAGGCTTTCTTGCATTAGTCAGAGGATATGAGAAAGGAATGTATGCTTCCATGCCCGAGAGAATAACCTCCGTAANGAGTCAGAAAGGTAGGTGAGAAGATCGCCAGTGGAGCGTCCCTGACGGAACCCATACTGACGATCGGAAAGAAGGTTGTGACAGGAAAGGTGCTTTAAAATTTTTCTGTTAAGAATTGACTCGAAAACTTTTGATACGCAGGATGTTAAAGCAATTGGACGATAGTTAGAGGGTTGGGAATGGTCACCCTTCTTTGGGACTGGCTGAATGAAAGCAAACTTCCAGCAAGAAGGAAAGGTACAAGTTGAGAGACAAAGGCGAAAGAGTTTACCTAGGCAGGGTGTAAGCACATAAGCACAGTTTTTGAGAACAACAGGAGGGACTCCATCAGGACCGTATGCCTTTTTAGTATTGAGGCCAGTAATGGCAGAAAATACATCTGCTGAAGAAATTTTAATGCCAGTCATAAGGAAGTCAGAGGGGGGAAGTGATGGAGGAATAGCACCGGAATCATCTAAGGTGGAATTGGAGGAGAAAGTCTGAGCAAAGAGATCTGCTTTATCAGTAGAAGAAATAGCTACTGAGCCATCAGAGTAGAAAAGAGGAGGGAAGGATGATGAGGTAAAGTTGTTAGAAAGGTTTTTGGCAAGGTGCCAGAAGGAGCGAGAAGAATTCGAGTTGGAGAGTTGGGAACATTTAGCACGGATGAAATTGTTTTTAGCAGAGCGAAGAACAGACTTAGCACGATTCCGGGCAGAAATGTATAAAAGGTGTGATTCAGCGGTGGGTTGGCTCCGGTACCTCTTATAGGCCCTCTCCTTGTTGCGGACAGCATTAGAACAAGCGTGATTAAACCAAGGCTTTCTTGCATTAGTCAGAGGATATGAGAAAGGAATGTATGCTTCCATGCCCGAGAGAATAACCTCCGTAACGCGCAAGGCACACTCAGATGGCTCTCGGCCATGGAAGCAATAATCATTCCATGGAAAATCAAAGAAGTACTGCCTGAGGGCCTCCCAATCTGCAGCTCCAAAGTGCCACAGGCGGCGTTTCTTTGCAGGGTCCACAGGCCGTACTGGAGCGATTGGACATGTTAAGGTAATAAGATTATGATCGGAGGAGCCCAACGGAGAGAAAAGATGAACAGTGTAAGCAGAAGGATTAGTTGTTAGGAAAAGGTCAAGTATGTTGGAACTCTCTCCAAGGCGGTCAGGGATACGGGTAGGGTGCTGTACAAGCTGCTCTAGGTCATTAAGGATAGAAAAGATGTAGGCTTGTTCACCAGGTTGATCAGTGGAAGGAGAGGAGAGCCAAAGGTGGTGGTGAACATTGAAATCTCCTAGAATGGAGATTTCAGAGAAAGGAGAAATGGACAGAATGTGCTCCATCGTAGAAGTAAGATAGTCAAAGAATTTTTGATAGTCAGTAGAATTAGGAGATAAGTAAACAGCACAGATATATTTAGTCAGAGAATGACAGGAAAGCCGAAGCCAGAGAGNTTTTTAGCAGAGCGAAGAACAGACTTAGCACGATTCCGGGCAGAAATGTATAAAAGGTGTGATTCAGCGGTGGGTTGGCTCCGGTACCTCTTATAGGCCCTCTCCTTGTTGCGGACAGCATTAGAACAAGCGTGATTAAACCAAGGCTTTCTTGCATTAGTCAGAGGATATGAGAAAGGAATGTATGCTTCCATGCCCGAGAGAATAACCTCCGTAATGCGCAAGGCACACTCAGATGGCTCCCGGCCATGGAAGTAATAATCATTCCAAGGAAAATCAAAGAAGTACTGCCTGAGGGCCTCCCAATCTGCAGCTCCAAAGTGCCACAGGCGGCATTTCTCTGGAGGGTCCACAGGCTGTACTGGAGCGATAGGACAGTTTAAGGTAATAAGGTTATGATCGGAGGAGCCCAACGGAGAGAAAAGATTAACAGTGTAAGCAGAAGGATTAGTTGTTAGGAAAAGGTCAAGTATGTTGGAACTCTCTCCAAGGCGGTCAGGGATACGGGTAGGGTGCTGTACAAGCTGCTCTAGGTCATTTAGGATAGAAAAGATGTAGGCTCGTTCACCAGGTGGATCAGTGAAAGGAGAGGAGAGCCAAAGGTGGTGGTGAACATTGAAATCTCCAAGAATGGAGATTTCAGAGAAACGAGAAATGGATAGAACGTGTTCCATCGTAGAAGTAAGATAGTTAAAGAATTTTTGATAGTCAGTAGAATTAGGAGATAAGTAAACAGCAGATATATTTAGTCAGAGAATGACAGGAAAGCCGAAGCCAGAGAGTAGAGAATTCAGAAGAATCAGGTTCAGGAACACAAGAGCAAGATAGATCGTTGCGTACATATACGCAACAGCCACCTTTGGCTTTGAAATGAGAATAGAGAAAGTAGTAGGATACAGAAAAGGGTTTGCTGTCAGTTGCCTCAGACAGCTGAGTCTCAGAGAGAAAGAGAAGGTGAGGTTTAGAGAAGAAGAGGTGGTGTTCAACAGAGCGAAAGTTAGAGGAAAGGCTGTCAATGTTACAGAAATGAAGAAGGAGTGAGTCAGACAGTGGTTCCAGGCAGCTCTGTGGGTCGTCACCGCGAGAGGGGCGGATGGTGGGGGCATTTATGGTCTCCCCCCCTGGGGACTCCAAGGCATGATTTTTGTGCGTCATTTTCTTACAAATTTTGAAAAGGAAGTGTAGTGTGTAGTGTGCATGTAGTTTGGTGTTGACAGTTAGAGAAACTTGTACTGAAGAGCATGCTGGACTACTCTCTGTGTTACTGAAACACTGAAAAAGTTCAGCAAAGGAGGATGGTCAGGAACAAATCCTGAAGGCTGATGAAACGGGAGCTCCAGCTCTTCCTGTCATCAGCCTTCCATCCACCTTGGGAGTACTGCCCTGCTTGACTGGTGCTACAGTCTACTACCTTCCTCCTTTTTATTCCATGTTGGCTATGTACCACTTTCGTACCTGCAATCCAATTACTTTGTAAAGAAAAAAGAAAATGTGTGTGTGTGTGTGTGTGTGTGAAGGCCATTCCTTACTGGCCAGCATCATTAACACCAATATGCTGGGAGATATACCCTTTAGCAAGCACACCTATTCCTCCCACTAATACCATAATCATCCCTGATCCTATAATTACAAACGATACACCCCACCTCCTCTCTCTCTCATTTTGGACAAAGTTCACTAAGACGAAAGCCCCTTAGGGCAAAGGCCCTTAAAGCAAATCCCCAAAACACACAAAGAAATCGCAGAACTAGCAGCGAAAAGGAGATAGCCTATTGTGATTATGTGGTTGAATGCGTGAGTGGTGGTCCCGTCGGATATTAGTGTAAAAAAACGCAAGTTTCGGCCCTAAAAATACGAGACAAAGTGAAAAAGAAAGTTTCCATATGGTAGTATCATGGCGGAGAGAGACGGACGATTGTTTACAACTGGCGAGGGGGAATTTGTGGGCTTCTCCGAGCTAAATGTAGGCAAAGGAAGTGATAAGCTGCAACAAATAAGAGTAGCAGGAGTAGAGAAAACGGCGGAGAGGAATGTCCAGGAGTTAAAAAAGGTATGGGAAGTAATTAAGCAGCTGCAGGAACGGACCACAGAGCAAGAGAGAGAGATCAAAGTCTTACAGAATAGACTGGAAAAGGTTAGCACACGTAGTGAGGAACAAGAAAAAGAAGTTACAGAATTAAAAGGCGAATAACGAATCCGCATCAAATGAAATAAAACAGCTGAAGAGGGAGAATAAGAGTTTAGAAGAAGAAAGGGACAGAATAAAAAGTAAACTAGATGAATACGAATCAAAATCGAGGAGGCAAGATGAGCATATTCAGGAAATCAAGGAGCAACATAAGGGGTGGAAGAAAATACAGGAGGAAGGAAATGTAAATTTGAAGGAAATCATAGAGCAACAAAGTAAGGAAAAAGTGGAAAAGGAAGTGGTTAGAGTACTAAGAAGTAGAGAATCTTTGGTCAGGGATGTAGCAGACAAGAAAAAATGTGATAATTTCAGGAATAAAAGAAAAACGAATGACAGTGAGATCTGAAAGAGAGAGAGAGGAACTGAGCAAGGCTAAAGAAATAATATCAGTGGTTATGGAAGGAAACAATGAAGCCCAAGAAGAGATTGAAGAAGTGTTTAGGTTAGGAAAGTAAGAGGATGGTGGGGCAAGGCCCATGAAAGTAAAGTTTAAGTCCCAAGTAATAGTGAATGAAATCATAAGGAGAACGTGGAAATTGTCAGAGAAAGAGGGGTTTAAAAATGTTTGGATTAGGAGAGATGCAAATGAAGAGGAAAGAGCTAAATTAAAGGAGTTAGTAAAGGAAGCAAAGATAAAAAACGAACAACGAACGGAGAAAGAGAAGACAGAGTTCTATTGGAGAGTTATGGACCAGAAATTGAGAAAGTGGTACCGACGGAAGGAAGGAGAGACGAGAGAATAAAAAACGATGAAAAAAGTTTGAAAGTGGCGTACACAAACATTGATGGACTAATATCGGCAAGGTTAGAAATTAATGATTTTTTGAGGGCACACGAACCTGATGTTATGTGCTTTGTAGAGACTAAATTGAAAGAAGATATTGATATTCATATGGGAGGTGGGAAATACAAATTATGGAGAAGAGACAGAAAAGAAAAAATGGGAGGAGGAGTGATGATAGCAGTGAAGGACAATATAAACGTAGATACTGTGGAAATTGCAGAGGGCAGGGCCGAAGCCATAAATTTGAAATTAGAAACTGGGGAGAATGGTAAGAGAGATATGGCAGTGGTATATGTTCCCCCTAAGACGAGAGCATGGAATGACGATGAATACCAGGAGATGTTGTCAGACATGGTTTGTTATCTACAGAAAGTGATCGAGAAAAGCAACAATATAATCCTAATGGGTGACTGTAATTGTAAAGAGGTGAACTGGAAGGAATGGGACTCGGGAGGCAGCGAAGATTCGTGGGGCACAAAATTGTTAAATATAGCAATGAATAATGTAATGACACAGTGGGTTAAAGAAGAGACACGATTCAGAGGTGATGACACACCAGCAAGATTAGATTTGCTACTATCCAGGGATCCTGATGTAATTGAATCATTAAATTATCTGTGTCCTATAGGAAAGAGTGATCATGTGGTCATTGAGTTCCAGATGATGATAGGGAACGTGGTGCCAAGAGATGAGCTTTATAGGCAAGGAAGATACAACTTTGGGAAAGCAAACTTTGCAGAATTGAGAAAATTTTTTGAAAATGCGGACGGGAGAGGGCTCAGAGAAGCAAGAGAGATACAAAGGAAGTGGGATATCTTTTTGGACCTCTACAATTTGGGAGTGGAAAAATATGTGCCAAGAGTAAGTGGGAAAGAAAACAGGAAAAAGGTGTGGTTTAATAGAAGGTGTATAATAGTGAAAAAAGAGAGGGACATGGCATGGAACCAATGGAGAAAGAGAGGTAATATCAGAACAAAGGAAGAATATAAAAGAACTAGAAATGAATATACAGGAATACGTAGAGAGGAAGAAAGGAACTTTGAAAAAGGTATAATTGACAAATGTAAGGATGAACCCAAATTATTTTATAGATTTGTTAATGGCAAATTGAAGCAAAGGGAAGGAATCACCAAACTGAAAGTAGAAGGAGAGGTCTACAAGGATGCAGTAATGCAAGCTGAAGTAATGAACAAATGCTTCCAATCGGTTTTCACTAAGGAAAGGGAGTTTGTGGAAGGAGAGGGAGTGATTAGAAATGTAGTGATAAAAGATATAAAAGTGGAGGTGCAGGAAGTGTATAAATTACTGGGAGCTCAAGATGTAAGGAAGGCCCTAGGACCGGATGGAATCTCTAATTGGGTACTGAAGGAATGCAGAGAACAACTGGCGGATAAGATTCACAATTTAATTGTGTGGTCCTTGGAAGAGGGGAAAGTGCCTCGGGAATGGAAGAGGGCAAATGTGGTGCCAATCTTATATATAAGGGAGGAAACAAGGAAGAACTCCTGAATTATAGACCAGTGTCCCTAACCAGCATGGTTGCGAAATTGTGTGAGAGAATCCTGAAAGATAGATGGATAAAATATTTGTAAGAGATGAATATTTTGACTGAAAGTCAGTTTGGATTCAGAAGTGGAATGTCATGTGTTTCCAACTTGTTGAGCTTCTACTCAAGGGCGATTGACGTTCTACAGGAGAGAGACGGTTGGGTGGATTGTGTGTACTTAGATCTGGAGAAGGCCTTCGACAAAGTACCCCACAAGAGACTATTATGGAAATTAGAGCATATAGGAGGACTGAAGGGAAGCCTCCTGGAATGGATGAGAGACTTTTTGAGTGACAGACAAATGAGGACAGTAATAAAGGACAGGACATCTGGATGGAGGGAAGTAACAAGTGGTGTCCCACAGGGCTCGGTGTTGGCACCAGTAATGTTCTTGATTTATGTAAATGATATGGTAGATGGCGTGAACAGCTACGCAAGCCTGTTTGCTGATGATGCAAAGATCTTGAGAAAGGTAGAGGTTGAAGAGGACTGTAAAATGCTACAGGAGGATCTGGAGCCGGATGTGGGAAATGAAATTCAATGCAAAAAAATGTAAAATATTGGAAATGGGTAAAAGTACCAAGAGGCCATCATTGAATTATTTGATGGGTAATGAACCAATTAGAAAAGCGAGAGAAGAGAAAGATTTGGGAGTGCTGGTCCAGGATAGTTTGTCACCTGAAAAGCACATAAATAAGATAGTGAGAGAGACATATAAGCTCTTGACCAATATAAGAGTGGCATTTCATTACATGGATGAGGAGATGATGAAAAAATTGATAGTGGCCATGATCCGGCCCAGGTTAGAATATGCAGCAGTAGTGTGGTCGCCACACAAAAAGAAAGATATAACCAAGATTGAGAGAATACAAAGAACAGCAACCAAGATGGTCCCTAGTCTGGCAGATTTGCCATACAGAGAGAGGCTGAAAGGCTGGATTTGCCCTCCTTAGAGGAAAGGAGAGAGAGGGGTGACATGATTGCAGTGTTCAGGACCTTGATAGGAGTAGATAAAATTGACAGAGAAAATCTGTTTGTGTGGGATGAGAGAGCAACAAGAGGACATGGAATGAAACTAAAGAAGCCAAGCTGCTCGAAGGACATCAAGAAATATAGTTTTCCCTATAGATGTATAGACCTGTGGAATAGCCTGGACAAAGAGATCGTCCAGTCTAAAAACTTAAATGAGTTTAAGGCAAAATTTGACTTATTGAGAAACAGAGACAGGACCCCACGAGCGTAGCTCATTTCCTGTATATCACAATTAGGTAAATACATAAACATACACAAGGAATCCCTGGGTCAAGGTAAACTACCTGATATTTGGAGGAAAGCAAACATTGTTCCCCTATTCAAGAAAGAGAATAGTCAGAATCCACTCAACTACTGACCAGTATCAATAATCAGTGTTGTAAGATACTAGAAAAGCTGATAAGAAAAGTTTAGGTAAACCATCTAGAAGAAAAGAGCATGATAACAGAAAGGCAGTTTGGTTTTAGAAAGGGAAAATCATTTGTTACTAATCTATTAAGCTACTATGACAGAGTTACAGAAACATTACAGAAAAGAGAAGGATGGGTGGACAGTATCTAACTAGATTTCAAGAAAGCATTTGAAAGAGTACCACACCAAAGACTTTTATGGAAACTATACCATCAATGAGGAATCCAAGGCAATCTGTACTGTTGGATGCAGCATTTTCTCAGAAAAAGGGAAATGAGAACAGTATTAAGGGGAAATTACTGATCATGGAGGGAAGTGGTTAGTGGAGTTCCACAGGACTCAGTGCTGGCACCAATTATGTGTTCAGTATATATAAATGATGTAGTAACACTGGGAATGGAAGCTACTGTATCTGAATATGCAAAAATACAAGGGAAATTACTAACAGATCCTGGCAAAGAGCTACAAGAGGAATTAAATAAGCTTCATGAATGGAGCAATAAATGGCAAATGGAATTTAATGTAGTGGTAGGTGGTGGCGACCATCATCCACTCACTTGATGTAGTGCTGCCTACTTTTTCCTTAGCCTTTATCATTCTTTTCCCCTCCTCTCTTCCTATTTCTCCCATCTTTCCTGTCACTTCTTACTGCTTTTCTTTCCTTTACAGGTGGCTTTACATTGAGTGACAAGCCAAATGGTTTCCTGTAAGCCAGGAAACCATTTACAATGCTGGGTGGTAACCATATAACCAAACCATACGTGCTCCCTACGTGTCAGCAAGTGGGTTGGTGGAGGGTTAGTGCCCCTCCCTGTAAAACAAATAACTCAAAGTCAAATGGCCACCCCTTATGGGATTATGGCGTCTGGCAATAGATAGATAGATAGATAGAATTTCATGTGGACAAGTGTCATGTAATTAAGTTTGATAAAAGTGAGAAAAGACCAGATAGGGATTATAAGTTAGGAAGATCAACCCTACACATATCAGAAAGGATCCTGAGGAAGCCTCTCTGCCTCAGCCTCCCTTGTAAGTCCCTCATAGTCACACACACTGACACATCGTCTTCTTCGTCATGAGGGGGAAGTGCAACACTGCAGTTTGACTGGCACACGTCACAAGTCACAAGGATGGCATACTGGACTGGCACAGGAGTACTAGAGAAACGTTTCTCAGTGTTGGCAAGCTTCCCCTGCGCGCAGGGGTAGTAGTGCTGGACGCAGCACATCAGTACTAGAGAAGAACTCCTTGGATTTGGCTGAGTTTGTGTGGCCAATCCTTATTAACCCAACAAATCTGTACTACAGTAATAAATTACAGTATTTAAGTTTTTTGCCGACTGTACTGGATGAGAATAGTACAAGACAAACGCGTACTGGATGCGAGAGTACTGTATAAACATATATATACTGTATATACAACTCTCAGTTGTTCATATGATATACTCTCAGCTGAATAAAATTTTCTGGTGTTACTGGAATAAACCATTGTTCTGAAGTTGTCCTGACCATGAGAGGGTTAACAGTGACTGATTAAAACTCAGGCTGTTATGACATGTTCTCAGATAACTGAAATCATCTTGTGTTATCTGGAATAGAATACCAGAATTGTTCCAGCTTTGATAGTGTTAAAGTTCCTTTGATACCTATGTAGCTGATTTGCCAGATTCCCAGGTATTGTATCAGGTTATGTTTGACACTTGGTTTAGCTTCCAGTCATTAGTGAACATAGCTGTACTGTGCAGCCTTTCTATTGGGATTTCTTAAGAGGAGACGGTGTAATTTTTTATGTACGTATGTCAGTATCAGTTGTATGGGGAAATTTATATTTTGAAGCCCCCATTCTGACTTATAATGAAGACTGACTGTATACTGAACTGAATGTTAATAATTGCAAGATTTTGTTGCATACTTTCATATGCAATATAATATAGTGATGGATCTGTTGACTTTTTGTTTTTCATTCAGGTAATCATTCTTTTCTTTCTTTCTTTTTTTTCTGCTGTCTATTTTAATATTATACAGTAATTCCAATTATAGCTCTTTCACAATTATTACTCTAATGCACCTAAGGCATTTAACTCCTTAGTCTGATGACCTATGTTTCATTATACAATATTCAGTGCACCTCAAAATTATTCTACTCAATTTTGGAAGCATGTGTACTAATGAAGGTGCTAATTAAACCTGTATCTAACTCCTCCAATTTGAAAAGCCTCTTCTAAGCTGAACAAAATAATTTGAAGGTAACAAGAAAAAAAAAATCATTAGAGTGAACAGGTTAATTCAGGCAAGTTGCAGGTACTTTTATGCTTTTAAAAGAAATCCTAGGAGCTATGGGATTATTTTACCAACTCCTGATTGCTCAGATGTAGAATGAGGAGTATATGTTATTTTTGTACAGTTAGCTACCACTTGTGCCTTATGTAGCTTTTTGCACTTGCTATTATTGTTATTGATGTGCTCAAATGTTGCAAAAATGTTGTCTGATTGAGAATAGTATTTTTTAAATTCATACTATACTAATTGTGGTGGTTGGGGGTGCCCATCATCCACTCATTCAGTGTAGAGATGACATGATCTCTGCACTAAGTGACAAGCCAAATGGTTTCCTATGACTAGGAAACCATTTGCTACGCTGGGTGGTAACCACATAATCAGGGTTTCTGGCAAGGTTAAGTGTCCCCCAGATTCCCCTATCCAAAATCACTTAAATCATGGCAGTCGGTTCAGAAAGCCTCGAAGAGCCCAATACCTGCCCAGGGCCCCAACCAAATGGGCAGATTCGCATGGCCATGTGGAATGTGAGATGTGTGAATGAGGAGAGCAAGAGGGTGGAAGTGGTGAATGTGTCCAAGAGTGCAAGATATGCCGTGATGGCATTGTGTGAAACAAAGATGAAAGGATGTGAAGTGGAGGAGTGGGAGGGTGTGAAATGTGTAAGATCGGGAATGAATGGGCAAGGAAGATGCAAGGAAGGAGTTGCTTTGTTGATGAATGAGGTGTGGCAGAGTGGAATGAGAGACTACAAATGTGTCAGCTCGAGGTGTATGTATGTCAAGGTCAAGTCTGAGAAGGTGAAAGTTGTAGTGATTGTTGTGTATGCACCATGTGAAGACAGGAGTGAGAGAGAGAAAGACAGGTTTTGGGATGGGCTGGATGATGTAGTGGGAGAAATGCCCAGGAGCTATAAAGTGATTGTAATGGGGGATATGAATGGAAGAACAGGCAATGGTCCTGAGGATGACGTAATAGGTTGTAATGGAGTACCAGGATAATGGGAAATGACTAAAAGATTTGTGTCAGGAGAGGAGGTTGTGCATTTATAACTCGTATTTCAAACACAAAGATGCGCATAAATATACATGGGACAGAGGGAATGGGGATCGTGTTGAAAGAAGCCTGATTGATTACGTGCTTGTAGAGAGGTCGATGCTGGGAATGGTTGCTGATACAAGGGCCGTGAGAGGACGATGTGGAGGTCGGTCAGATCACATGATTGTGGTACGCAAGATCAAGCTGAGAGGAGTGAGGTGGATCAGGAGAGAGAGGAGCAGTCAGGACGAAAGACTGAAAGTTGAGAAGCTGAGGATCAAAGAAATGGCAGATGATTACAGGATCAAAGTAGAGGAGGAGTTGGAATCAGTGAATTGGAATGAAATGGATCTGGAAAGCCTGTGGAATGCATATAGGTATTGCTTAGTTAGGAATGCTAAAGCGGTGCATGGTGTGGCAAGAGTAACAACAAAGAAGAAAGGTACAGCATGGTGGGATGATGAGGTTAAGAAAGCAGTGGAGGAAAAGAAGAAGAAATGGCTAGAGTGGTTACGGGACAGGGGTTCAGTTGAAATAAGAACTGAATATACTGAGAGCAAGAAGCACGTAAAGAGACTAGTGAAGAGGAAAAAGGAGGAGGTAAATGATGATCTAGGAAGAAAAATTAATGCAAACTACTCTGAAAACAGGAAGTTATTCTGGAAAGAGGCGCGGAAATGTAGAAATGTGATGGTGTGAAGGATGCAGGTGGTAGATTATTAACCCAAGGGGATGAAGTAAGGACCAGATGGAAAGAATATTTTAAAAGCCTGATGAATGGGAACAGAGAGAGCAGAGTGGCTGTAAACATGATTGGTTTTGGGGGTGTGCAGAGAAGGAATTCAGTGCCAGGAGATGTGACACTTGCACAGGTGAAGAGTGCTGTGAAGCAGCTGAAAAATGTGAAAGCAGCTGGGGTTGATGAGGTGTATGCAGAGATGATTAAGTGTAGTGGAGAGAGTGGAATGAAGTGCTTATTAGAGATATGTAAGAAGGCATGGATGAGTGAAACTGTGCCAGCAGAGTGGAAAAAGGCTGTGATTGTAACCCTGTACAAAAATAAAGGTGAGCAAAGTGAGTGCAAGAATTATTGTGGCATAAGTTTATTGAGTGCAGTAGGGACAGTATATGGAAGAATTATTATAGAGAAAGTAAGAGAGATATCAGAAGTCCTAGTGAGTGACGAACAGGGTGGCTTTAGGAGTGGCAGAGGATGTGTAGATCAAATATTTGTAGTGAGACAGATAGCAGAGAAGGCTTGTGAGAATGACCATAAGGTGTTATGGCATTCATGGATCTGGAAAAAGCATATGACAAAGTAGACAGAGAAGGATTGTGGAAAGTTCTGCGCATGTACGGTGTAGTTGGTAAGCTGCTAGGTGCCATCAAGAGTTTTTATGATGGTAGTGAGGCATGTGTAAAGGTTAATGGGCATCTAAGTGAATGGTTCACGATCGGTGTGGGAGTGCGGCAAGGTTGTGTGATGTCCCCATGGTTGTTCAATATATATATGGATTGGGCGATGAGAGAAGTAAAAACACGAGTAATGGAGAGGGTAATGACGATGGTAATAAATGGTGATGGATGGAATATCTCAAATCTGTTGTATGCTGATGATGCAGTACTACTTGCAAATACCGGACAAGAACTTGGTAGACTAGTGGAGAGTTTTGCTGATGTCTGTGAGTGTCATGCCCTGAGAGTAAATGTAGAAAAGAGTAAAGTGATGGTTATTGAGAGAGAAGGTGACCCCCAGTGCGATGTCACAGTGAATGGAGAGAGACTGGAATTGGTGAAAGAGTTCAAATACCTGTGTACAGTGATAGAAAAGAGAGGAAAATGTGCAAAAGAAGTTGAAAGTAGAGTGACACAAGGAAGAATAGTAGCTGGTGCAATGAAGGCCTTGATAAGAAACAGAGGCTTAAGTGTTGCAGCTGCACGAGCCTTACACGAAGGAGAGTTAGTGCCAACTTTGATACAGTATATGGATGTGAGACTATGGTGTGGCGTGAAAATGAGAAGTCAAGAGTAAGAGCAGTGGAGATGGGACTGCTGAGAGATGTTTGTGGAGTGCGGAGGGTGGATAGGATGCGAAATAATGTGATTTGTGATAGATGTGGAGTGAGGAAGTCGGTGGACACCAGAATTGAAGAGAGTGTACTGCAATGGTATAGTCATGTGGAGAGAATGGATGAAATGAGAGTGGTGAAAAAGGTATATCTGAGCAAATTTGAAGGAGAGAGGAGGCGAGGTAGGCCAAGGAGAAGGTGGAGATATGGTGGATGAGTGTGTGAGGAAGAGAGGGTTGGAAGTCGGTGAGGCTAGGGAACTGACGAGATCGAGCTAACTGGATGAACGTTGTGAGAAGAAGTGCATGATCAGGGATTTTGGCACCCCTCTTTAACGTGCAGCGTCCGGATTGACTCTATCGAATACGTTTGTGTGAAGCTACAAAACGTGGTGAATGTTTTTGGCGTATCCGATAGAGCCAGGATTCTGGGGGCTTGAATGATGAGTGAATGGAAGCATGGCCCATTGAACTGGGCAAATTTGGGCTGTCTGGACATTGCTACTCTCACCCTGCCCTAGGGTGGGAAAGGAGGTCCGGATGATGATGAT
>JAGKTI010000620.1:73077-92103 GCA_018397915.1 Birgus latro | reverse complement strand
CCATCATCATCATCCGGACCTCCTTTCCCACCCTAGGGCAGGGTGAGGAGTAGCAATGTCCAGACAGCCCAAATTTACCCAATCCAATGGGCCATGCTTCCATTCACTCATCATTCAAGCCCACGAATCCTGGCTCCATCAGCTTGGCCAAAAAAAATTTCACCACATTCTGTAGCTTCACATATACCTATCTGATAGAGCCAATCCAAATGCTGTCAAGTTAAAAAGCGGTGCCAAATCCCTGATCATGCACTACTTCTCACAACATTCATCCAGCCAGCTCGATCTCTTGTCAGTCTCCTAGCCTCACTGACTTCCGAACCTCTCTTCCTCACACACTCATCCACCATATCCTTCCACCTTCTCCTTGGCCTACTTCACTTCTTCCTTCCTTCAAATTTGCTCAGATATACCCTTTTCACCATTCTACTGTTATCCATTCTCTCCACATGACCACACCATCTCAGTACACTCTCTCCGATTCTGGTGTACACAGACGTCCTCACACCACATCTTTCACGAATCACATTCTTTCATATCCTATCCACTCTCTGTACTCCACATACATTCCTCAGCAGTCCCATCACCACTACTCTCACTCTTGACTTTTCATTTTCATGCCACACCACAGTCTCACATCCATATTGACACTAACACTCCTTCATGTAAGCCTCATGCAGCTGCAACATTCAAACCTCTGTTTCTTATCAAGACCTTCATTGCACCAGCTACTTTCCTTACTTGTGTCACTCAGCTTTCCACTTCTTTTGCACATTCTCCTCTCTTTTATATCACTGTACCCAGGTATTCCAACTCACCAATTCCAGTCACTCTCCATTCACAGTAACATCACACTGGGAGTTTCTCTCTCAATAACTATCACTTTACTCTTTTCTACATTTACTCTCAAGGCACAACGCTCACAGACATCAGCAAACATCTGCACTAGTCTACCAAGTTCTTGTCCAGTATTTGCAAGTAGTACTGCATCATCAGCATACAAATTTGAGATATTCCATCCATCACCATTCATTACCAACACCATCCCTCTCTCCATTACTCATGTTTTTACTACTCTCATCACTCCATCCATATATATATATTGAACAACCATAGGGACATCAAACAACATTGTCGCACGCCCACACCAATCGTGAACCATTCATTTAGTGCCCATTTACCCTTACACATAATTCAGTACCATCATAAAAACTCTTGATGGCACCTAGCATCTACACCATACATGTGCAAAACCTTCTACAATCCTTCTCTGTCTACTTTGTTGTATGCTTTTTCCAGATCCATGAATGCCGTAAACACCTTATAGTCCTTCTCACAAGTTTTCTCCGCTATCTGCCTTACTGCATATATTTGATCCACATATCCTCTGCCATTCCTAAAGCCACCCTGTTCATCATTAACCAGGACTTCTGATATCTCTCTTACTTTCTCTATAATAATTCTTCCATATACCTTCCCTACCACACTCAATAAACTTATGCCACAATAATTCTTGCATTTACTTCGCTCACCTTTATTTTTGTACAGGGGTACAAGCACAGCCTTTTTCCACTCTGCTGGCACAGTTTCACTCATCCATCCCTTCTATATCTCCAACAAGCACTTCATTCTGCTCTCTCCACTACATTTAATCATCTTTGCATACACCTCATCAACCCCAGCTGCTTTCCCATTTTTCAGCCATTTCACAGCATTCCTCACCTGTGCGAGTGCCACGTTTTTGATCACTGCATTCCTCACCTGTGCAAGTGCCATGTTTCTGATCACTGCATTCATTCTCTGCATATCCCCCAAACCAATCATGTTTGCAACAGCTCTGCTCTGTCTCTATTCCCATTCATCAGGCTTTCAAAATACAGTATTCTTTCCATCTGGTCCTTACTTCATCCCCATGGGTTAATAATCTACCACTTACATCATTCATATTTTCACATTTCCTTCTGCTGTCACTTCTACATTTCCATGCCTCTTTCCAGAATAACTTCCTATTTTCAGAGTAATTTGCATTCGTTTTTCTTCCTAGATCATCATTTACCTCCTTTTTCCTCTTCACTAGTCTCTTTATGTGCTTCTTGCTCTCAATATATTCAGTTATTTCAATTGAACACCTGTTCTGTAGCCACTCCAGCCACTTCTTCCTCTTTTCCTTCACTGCTCTCTTAACCTCATCACACCATGCTGTAACTTTCTTCTTTGTTGTTACTCTTGCCACACCATACACCACTTTAGTATTCCTAACTAAGCAAGCCCTGTATGCATTCCACATGCTGTCCAGATCCATTTCATTCCATTTTGCTGATTCTAACTCCTACCCTACTTTGGTCCTGTATTCATCTGCCATTTCTTTGATCCTCATCTTCTCGACTTTCAGTCTATCTCCTTACCTGCTCCTCTCTCTCCTGGTCCACCTCACTCCTCAGCTTGATCTTGCATACCACAATCACATGATCTGACAGACCTCCACATCGTCCTCTCACGGCCCTCTTATCAGCAGTCATTCCCAGCATTGACCTCTCTACAAGCACATCATCAATCAAGCTTCTTTTAACATGATCCCCGTTCCCTCAATACCATGTACCTTTATGTGCCTCTTTGTATTTGAAATACGAGTTACAAATGCACAACCTCCTTTCCTGACACATCCTTCAGTTGCTTCACATTATCATTTTCTCCTGGCACCCCATTACAACCCATTAGGTCATCCTCAGGACCAGTGCCTACTCTTCCATTCATGTCACCCATTACGATTGCCTTATACCTCCTGGGTATTTCTCCCACTACTTCATCCAGCTCATCCCAAAACCTCTCTCTCTCTCTCTCTCACTCCTGTCATCACACAGTGCATATGCTACAATCACAGCCACTTTCACCTTCTCAAACATACATCTTGAGCTGACACATTTGTAATCTCTCATTCCACTCTGCTGCACTTCATTCATCAACATAGCAACTCCTTCTTTGCATCTTTCTCGCCCATTCATTCCCGACCTCACACAGTTTACACCCTCCCACTCCACTTCACACTGTTTCATCTTTGCTTCACACAGTGCCATCATGGCATATCTCGCACTCTTGAACACATTCACCACTTCCACCCTCTTGCTCTCCTCATTCACACCTTTAATTGCTCATTTCTTCCTGCTACATCTGGACAGTTTTACATAGTTGTGAAGGACCTCTCACTGTGAAGAATTACAGCTACATCTAACCACTCCTGTTTGAAAAGTTGTTTACACAAATAAATAATACTGTCTCATGGTGGCAAGAATGACATGAAATGGACCACTAGATTGGAAGGGTGAAAACACTGCCCTTAGTTGGTATTTTCTTCAGCAAATACTGTGAGCACACTGTGCATCAAAAATTAAAGAGGAGCACAGAGAAGTGGGGTGCCAATCCTTTGCTTTACACAATGTACACTGGTTGCCATTATTTTTCCTGCCCCCCCCCAAAGCAATGTTACACCAACTATGGGCAGTCAAAAGTGCAACTTTATGCTGATTCCATATACTCCTAATAAAATAAAGGGTTGATGATCAACATACATCATTTGATGGCATTACATGACTAAAATTTTAATTTACCTTTTAAGGACTGAACCTATGCAATCCATCGCTCCAACTAGTGTGATGATATTGGAAGAGTTGTTCAGGCATTAGTTACAGACAGTGGTTTGGTGTTAGTGTCACCAGCTGAGTGGTTCGAAACAGAGTGGGTCCCGCCACAGCGATGATGTCAGGTGGATCACATGGGCAGTCTGGAACTTCCCAGTCAGCAACAGTATGGAGACCACCTTCCACCAGCTGCCAGCTTGGGTGCTCTCAGTGTCTGGGTATACCTTTCACTTCTGTCCATGTTGAGAGCCAGTCTGCTTCCAGTTGCCCACTAGTGGACTCAACCTGGAACCTGCCTCTACCTGGCAAGACAGCCACTGTCTCTGCTGCTCATCCGCCTGGTAGCTGCTGCTTCGTCTTATGGCACCCTTGAGACTCTCACAACTGCCTCAGTAATGAGGCTATACAGTGAGACAGACTGTGGTTGGTCATCGCCCCTGGCTGATACCAGCCTAGGAGCAACAGAGTTCAGCCCACCTTTACAGATATATATACAGTAAGACCTCACTATAACGGACTAATTGGGGCTCAGGCCAGTCCGAAATATGCGATTTTCCGATAAAAGCGACATCCGGACTTATCCCTGCTAATCCGGACTTTTTCCAATATATCAGACATTAGTCCGGATTGCATCGGTAGTTTTCACCACCATTGCAGTATTGTACTGTGTTTTACCTTCACTACATTAATCAAATGGTATAATAATACTATACTGTGCACTGAAAAACATGTCTTTTACTTGTCTTATTGTGGTGAACATAGCTGAAGTTGTCAGGCAGTCCAGACTGATTCTGGCTATATCGGACTTTTTCTGATATATAGGAGTTTAGTCCGGTAGCTCCTCGAGTCCGATAAAAGCGAATTCCGGTCTACTGAAGTCCGTTATATCGAGGTTTTACTGTATATCCATATTCATAAGTGGTTTTGATCACTGATGGTGATGACTGCTTGGGATGGTAGCACAGAGTCATGTGAACATAATAGTAACCTTCGTTCCCTTCCCATAATTGTTCACAGTTTTTTATACCTCATGCTACCTTGACGTCACTGACACTGGTACTGTAAAGGGTTGTTCAACGCTGGGGGTTATTAAGGGGTAGGTGGGAGAACTCACCATCCACTCACTCGACGTAGTGCTGCTCTCGGGTGTCTGACCTCTCCTCCCCTCCCTTCCTTCCTCTTCTGTACTTATTTCCTTCACTCTTTCCTTCTCCTTTTGCCTACAGGTAACTATACACCCCCTCTTCTGTCTTTCTTTCCTTCATTCTTTCCTCTTCCTTCTGTGTATGGGTGACAGGTCCAATGGTTTTTTGTTCACTAGAAAACCATTTACTGTGCTGGGTGGTAACCATATAACCAAATTATGGCACCTGGTGGTTTAGTGGGTAATTAAGGCACTCCAGTCGGATTGAGCCTGGGCAGGTTTATATCCAAGGAGTGATTGGGTTGATTACTCACATAATGACACTCCGGGATGAGTAAGCCTGGTCACTCTCATCTTAAATGTCAGGACCGACTTGCCTAGCCCCAGGCTCCTACACTCCTCATGGGGCAACACAGGATGACATAATGATGATGATGATGATAATGGAATACATTACTGTTTGCATCAATACTCTCTCTTTCACACACTGTATACACACAAAAACGAACAAAAGAATGAGTGCTAAATGTACGTTCAACTTTCAGCAGACACACCTTACCAATCCGATTCATAGTCTTCCAGTTTATTTTCTGTATTTTTCCGACTACTTTTTAAAGAAGAAATCACTAATTAATGAAGTAATTAATTATGAGCTTGGCAATTATTTGTTTATACTGTATATGTTCTGTGAAAATGAAAAACTGGAAACACTTTCATGATAACTGCATTGTAATTTTTTGTATGTACAGAAATTTCAACAGTTGCATACACTGTCACAGGAATGTAATAATTGGGACACATTCGTTGTAACTGCTAACATTAGTTATACAAGGATGAAATGACCACTCCACCTCTGCTCTCATCATGTGTACAGAAGTTTACTTACTTTGAACAACACCAGCCTTCACATAACTCAAAGGGGCTGACAAAGTGTAAACCTCCTGAAAGCATCATGGCAGTTTAGTCTTCCTTACAGTAAACTATGATTCTGTAAACACAGCATCAGACTTTGTACCAGACACTAAACCCAGTCAACAGAATTCAGCTGCTGGTACTTGAACACTGTAAGCAAAGGTTTACTTTAGTGAGGTAATGCTTGGTAACGTCTTTACATATACCCAGTAATGATCTTTAGGGAGCTCCTGTTTAGAGAAAAATATAGTGATAACTGCTCAATCAAAGATGTGAAGAGGATTAATTAAGATTTTTACTGATAGATAATACAGCAGATTCTGACATTTAAAATCTATGCAATATTTTCATATATATCTTTCATCCACTCACAACATACTCATATTTTTACAATATATAAAACAAACACTGAAGTATTACAATACAAAATGAACTTAGAAAGAGACAACAGTGAGAACAAGAGGTAAATGCTTAATGTGATGCTGTGTCTAGACCTTCATCAACACACCAACACATACTCAAAAAGTCAGCAAATAAGACAGGCATATGAAACTTCAGATCAAGTCTGAATGCAGACAGACTGGTTTCTGTACATCAGAAGGAGATTAAAGGATAATTAATACCTGCCAATAACACAAAATTTCTGCTATTTTTTTTTTTTTTAAGAAAGTGCACCTATTCTGGTAAAAGTAATAACATTAATGGTCATATTAAAACTAAGTGTGCAAAAGTGTAAGCAAGCCTCTTAGTTCTGATGGTCATTTTAGCAACTCTTGAGACTGTTACGTGTGATCAGACTATGACCATCACAAAGTGTTGTTCGCAAGGACATGGAAACGTCTGACATTTTCCGTCACTACATGATAAAAAAAATAAATAAATGGGGGGGAGGGGGGCCTTGTCCACACTTTTGCATTCAGTTGTAATAATATGGCTCTAAGAGGATAATGGAGTATCATTTAGTCATTCACACTGCAATGCTCACTTACTAAGTATTCATCTGGCTGGATAAGCAACCAATTTACAGTCAAATATAAAATTTCTGCCAAATCTATAAAAACATATATAGTTAATGTTGAACTATGGAGGAATGAACACCACAAACTGGAGATCAAATTTTACCAGGCATTGAAGAACTGCATTCAAACACATGCAGTGTTACTGTTTGGAGAACAATGCAGTAATTTATGGACTGACTGTACATGAGAACTGAAAAGCAGAATAACAAAAACAACCATTCCATGCTGCCCAAACTTCACTGTAAGACCTCAAATTCTTCTTCATCATCTGATTCAAGATAGTGGTCTTCCAGATCCATACCTGAAAAAAGCAAAAAAAAGTTACATTCACAGATTATTGTCGTTTTTCTTAATGCATGTGACCAGAGCCTATACTGTTTATCTTGTGTGATTAGGAAGATTTCTAGCAACTTTTCCTTGGCAATTTATTTACTTACTATGTATTAATTTTATATAAATGTTATTTATATCCTTCTAACAGCAAAGTTTGACATAATTCCATAGATGACAATGTTAAAAAGACATATGCATAAATAAACTGGTATGGAGGAGGTGCTACGAGCCTCCTAAGCTGAGGAGAATACAGGTCTAGGGCATAGGCTGAGAAACTCCATTCTCAGGATGCTAAAGGCTACCACATACCAGAGGGCTCACCATATACCCTTAAACATCACCACTTGTAATCCAATACAGTACAATTCAACTTCACTGTATGAGTGACTGCTTTGCAATCATTAAGAAGTTACTGCCTTTCAGCACTCTGCAACTGCGAATCTTTGCTTACACAATCTGAGCGATCCCCCTAAGAGGCTCCCATGCATCTGTGCGGCAACATACATGCGAACAGTCATGTATTTGAACCAAGGTGGCTAGCAGGTGTTTACATGCACAGAACCCTATTTTGAGTCAGCTGCACACACTCCTTTCTTCTCACCACCCCCTTTGAAGTTCCCATACTGCTTGCCCATGCAATCACGTGTCTCACTGCAGTGACCGTGTTTCTCCTTGCATGCATCATGTTACACTGTTGTTTTGCATGTGCATAGCCATCAGACCACCAATGCTATTATAATACTGCAGAGAAAGTGTGTGACTGATAGTACTGTGTGTGATTTGAAGTAGAAGTGCAAAAATTATTTGTGAATTACTGTATCTTAACACTTAAGAATCATGCCTGACAAGGGTACAGACTCAAGTGGAAAGCAAGGTGGAGGCAAGTGTGTAGAAGGGAAGGCTAAGAGAAGAAGGTGAAGCCTTTCCTTTGATGTTAGATCAGACAGTGATGCAACATGAGGTTGGACAAGGGGCCATTAAGACTGCTGATGCTCTTAGGCTGCTCCTGATAACTGTCCCTATCATTATAAAGAAGTGTGAAGTGTGAAGTGGTCCTCGCAGCTGGAGAACGGGTATTCTCCCTCAATGCTAAGTGGCTGACAAGGACCAGAGACTCTCCCACAAAGGAGATGGAGCAGCTACTTGTGCTCTGAATAAAGAACCAAAACCAGTGGAACGTGTCCCTGGGGATGAGCTTTATTTGTGCCAAGGCTCTGTCCCCATGGAATGATCTGAAGGATAGGATGGGGGAAGAGATAAAAGAGCCATTCAAAGACGGCACTCAAGACTCGTGCTGGCTTAAGGAATGTAGTGCTGCATGTTAAGGCAACTAGTGCTATGAGGTGGCTGAAAAGTTCCAGGAGTTACTCTAAATGCAGTTCAGAGAAAGTGGTTATGATATAAAGCAATTCGTCAGCACCAATGAAAATGGACTGTTCTGAGAAGTAATGTTGAAGATTCATAAGTGATGAAGAGAAGCATGTGCCTGGTTTAAAGGTGGCGAACGACCGTCTGATGCTCCTCCTGAGGGGGAAAGCTGAGGGTGACCTAAAGTTGATGCCATTATTATCTACCACTGGGAGAATCCTAGGGCACTAGCTGGGTATGTAAAAGTGAACCCTGAGGTGATAGGAAGTAACACCCCAAGGCAGGGCATACCACCTCCCTCTGTCACTCATATGTCACTCGCTCCCTTCCCCCATGCTCTGGGACTATGGCAACAGGAATAATTTGGCCAATCAGTTTCTCTTGGAATACAAACAAAAAGAAAGATATAAACAAGACTGAGAGAATACAGTCCCAATAGGAATAATTTAACGAATCAGTTTCTCCTGGAATACAAACAAAAAGAAAGATATAAACAAGATTGAGAGAATAGAAAGAACAGCAACCAAGATACTCCCTAGCCTGGCAGATCTGTCATAAAGAGAGAGGCTGGAAAAGCTGGATCTGCCTTCCACAGAAGAAAGGAGAGAGAGGGGTGACAAGATTGCAGTGTTCAGGGCCATGAGAGTAGATAAAATTGACAGAAAAGATCTGTTTGTAAAGGATGGGAGAGTAACAAGACGACACAGAATGAAACTGAAAAAGCAAAGTTGCTTGAAGGATATCAAGAAATTAAGTTTTCCTAGACCTGTGGAATAGCCTGGACAAAGAGATCGTCCAGTCTACAAACTTAAGCGAGTTCAAAGCAAAATCTGACTTACTGAGAAACAGAGACAGGACCCCAAGAGTGTAGTTCAGGTCCTGTATATCACAACTATGTAAATACAATAAGGTAAACACACACACACACACACACACAAAATGGCTCACCCACATGGGCACCAGAGGAGGCAGCACATACTGTCACCTTGCTCCACACTGGCCACCCTTGGCCACATCTAAAAAGTAACTTTATAGAGTCAAGCTCTGTATTAGGTTAAACTAAATGATGTTCTAATATAGTAGAGCAAGTATAAGCAAAAGTGTTCTCCAAATACAATCCTACCCCCCAGAACTCGCCTATATGGGCGGCATAGGTGCTTGCTTACTAGGAATATATAAACCAATGGGAAAATTAACATATGGGCGGCACCTCCCTCTATCAGTGACCTTTTTTACCCATTTGCAGGAAAATATCTAGGACATATACAGTACAGTACAGTAGGATCTCACCAATAACGTCTAACTGGTGCCAGAAAATGGCACCAGTTAGATGTGGAGGTGGAGAGGGAGGCGGCTGGTAAGTCAGGTGGGGCAGTGGAGGTGGAGGAGACGGCTGCAGACGAGTCAGGGGAGGTGGTGAGGGGAGGATCCTCCATCTCCTACTCGCTACTGCTCACATTTTTGGCAATTTCCATCACCTCTTTTTGTTTGTCTGTTTCATTTGTCATCTTCTTATAGACATAATTTCCATAACAAGATGAGGAATGAAACAGACAAACAAGAAGAAGTGAAGGAAATTGCCAAAAATGTAAGCAGTAGTGAGGAGGAGATGGAGGATCCTCCCCTCACCACCTCCCCTGACTCGCTCGTCGCCGTCCCCTCCACTTCCACTGGTTTGTAGTATAACAATTTGGCATTTGTGAAATAACAGTTATTCATGTGAATAGATACAGGTGATGAGGGTGGTACGTAGTGGAGAGGCATGTAACACACTCAGGGTTCACACCGGAAAACACCGGCTTTTCTCCTGGCGCCTCGCGTCGTCTGGGTGTGACTCACGTACTTAGGTTATTAATGTATAAAAATAATTAAAAATATTTAAAAATAATTCCTTGAACACTAGACATTTCGCGCACTCAAAGCTCGCTTACTAAGGGGGAGGACTGTTATAGAATACATCCAGTTAGTGCAAAAATTCACTGACACAACACATCATCAGCTGGGTGTCATCTGTCAACAGGTGGGTAGCAAAGAAATGCAAACTTGTAAGTAGAAGTTCTCTCTCCAAGTGAAAATTACCACAAGATGAGCACCATCTTTAATAAAGATGAGCACCATCTTTAGTAAAGTGAATATGGAAGGAGTTAAGAGATAAAGGTAAAAAACAGGATGATGATTTCTACCAGGAACTGGCTGAAATGGAAACATAAAATGAGCTAGCAGAGAAAGTGAATAAACTGGAGACAACATTTCAATATGAAATAGATGAAATTAAAAAGTAATTATGCATGCAAAAGGAAGAAAATGACAAATTAATAAAGGAATTAAACAAAAAAGACACAACAATAGATGAGTTGTCAGCCGAGGTAGGTTCACTTAGAAGGAAGATTAGTGAAATGGCAAGTACAGTTGTCAACCATGAGAGTATCAAGGAGGAGTTCAGAAATGCTACAGAGACAATTAGGAAAGCAAGCAGTCCAGACCAAAGCAGTGATACTGAAGAGAAGATAACACAGGTGAACGAAGAAATGAAAAGTTGCAAAGATGAAGTAGTAACTATATATGCTTAAATGGTGAAAGTAAGGAAAGACTTAGAAACAAAAGTTGAAGAAAAAAAATTACAAAGGAAGTGAAAGAAATCAGTAAAAACAATCCTAAACTGATCAAAGATACAGCAGATATCAACAAATCTATAGCAATCACTGGTAAAGATGAAGCAGAAACAAGAAAAAAAAATTTGAGACAAAAGGGAGATGGCAAATATAATGAACATATTGAAGGAAGTATAATGAACATATTGAAGGAAGTATCAGTGGAAATCTGAGATAAAGATATAAAGGGATACAAAAGACTAGGGAAATATGAGAGAAATAAGTCATGGCCCCTGAAAGAACCTTCCAGATTGTGAACACTATGGAGAAAATACTAAAAAATTGCAAACAAACTCATGAAAAAAGAGAAATTTAAAAAAGTATGGATAAAAAAGGCCTAACTAGAGGAATTGAGAATACTATTGGAGAAAAGGAAGGAAGCAAAAACAAGGAATGAGAAAAGATCATAGGAAGAGAATAGTGAATTCTTTATAAAAGTAATTGGATTACAGGTTTGAAAGCGGTACATAACAAACAGGGAATAAAAAAAAGGAAGGTAATAGACTCAAGCTATGGCAAGTAAGTAAACAAGATGATTAAGCTGATGTACTCAAATGTGGATGGAATGGTGTCTAATTATTAGAGATGAAAGACTATACCAATGAAAAAGAACCACATTTTATTTGCCTAACTGAAACAAAATTAACCCTAAAGATATCAATCGATACCATAAACTTAGAGGAATACAATATATGGAGAAGAGACAGAAATTTAAGAAGAGGAGAAGGAGTTATAATCTTAACCCTCACATGCAGAACTGATTGCATTACAAATTAACACATCTGAAGGGAAAGTTCTATCTATCTCTATCTATTGCCAGACGCCACAATCCCGCAAGGGGTGGCCATTTGACTCTGAGTTATTTGTTTTACAGGGAGGGGCACTAACCCTCCACCAACCCACTTGTTGACACGTAGGGAGCACGTATGGTTTGGTTATATGGTTACCACCCAGCGTTGTAAATGGTTTCTTGGTTAGCAGCCATGGCTCAGTGGGTTAGAGCGCTCCGCTCTGGCCGTAGGGTCGGAGGATCGAATCCACCCAAGGGTCATTGGTAGACATCAGGAAGGGCATCCAGTCATAAAATGCTACACGCTCCAATCCAAAAAGGCCGACGCATGCAAGCATGTTGCAGCCTTCAAAAACAAAACGAAACGAAACGAAACAGGAAACCATTTGGCTTGTCACTCAATGTAAAGCCACCTGTAAAGGAAAGAAAAGCAATAAGAAGTGACAGGAAAGATGGGAGAAATAGGAAGAGAGGAGGGCAGGCTCAGAAAGAGAATAATAAAGGCTAAGGAAGAAGTAGGCAGGACTACATCAAGTGAGTGGATGATGGTCGCCACCACCTACCACTAAGGGAAAGTTACTGTGGCAAATTTATACATGCCACCCAAAACAAACACTTGGGAAAGAGGTGAAAATGAATACCTGACAGAAAGTACAATTCTGAGTTTAAGAGCATTACTACATAGAATGGAAGAGGAATCTACAAGAATTATATTAACTGGAGATTTCAGTACAAATGGAAATTGGAATACTCTAGATGAAAGAAGCCACGAAAGGTGTTGGGATCAAAAGCTCCTGGATCTTGTGCAGAAGTTTTTCCTAACACAGCATGTAAAGGAAAACACCAGAAAAAGAGGACTTGATGATACATCAGCATTAGATCTTATATTTACTGCACAAGAAAATGATACTGACAGTATTATTGATCACCCTCCATTCAGCAAAAGCGACCCTGCAGTATTAAATTGTACCTTCAGGAATGCATATGACAAAGTTAAGAGTAATGATAGTTACAAGAAGTGTCTAAACTACAAAAAAGGTAACTATCATGACCTGAAGAAGATTGGAAAATGGAGCTTAGAGGACAAGATTTAAATGTTATATATAGAAAATTCTGTGATTTAAATGAAACAGGAGTCCAAAATTATATCCCTCAGCACAAAGAAACCGAAATGAAAATAAAGAAATGGTTTACTAAAGAATGTAAAAAGTGCAGCTCTCAGGTGTCTGCCCTTTCCTCTCCTTCCTCCCTCTTCCGTCTTTCTATACTTCATTCTTTCCTTGTCCTTCGGCCTATGGGTGACTTTACACTCCTTCTTTTGTCTGTCTTTCCTTCATTCTTTCCTGTTCCTTCTGTCTGTAGGTGACTCTACACTGAGTGACAAGCTGAATGGTTTCCTGTACACCAAGTAACCATTTACTATGCTGGGTGGTAACTACATAACCAAATTATGGTGCCTGGTGGTTTAGTGGGTAATTGTTGCACGCCAATAGGATTGAGCCGGAGAAGGATTATATCCAAGGGGTAGTTGGAGTTATTGCCCATGTAATGCCACTCAGGGATGAGTGAGGCTGGTCACTCTCATCTTAACCCGCCGAGTCCCATCGACGTACGATGCACGTCGCTACTTTTTTCCGCGGACAGACCCAACGACGTGCATCGTATGTCACACAATTGCAAGGCCCATTGTGTGCACATTTTTCAACATTCGCGGGTGGTTTTTGGTAGGCATATGTGGAAGACCTTCCTCTACCTGCTGTCAAGTGGGGATACTGCCTGGCCCCTCCTAACCCCCCCTTCCCCCCTCCCCCCAACACTGACCAATTCACCTGTTAGCAGTAACCTAGCCAGTAAAGGTATGTTGCCCCACGGTCTCTCTAATGACGAAATTCACGGTGAAAGTGATTCCTGAGGTGGAGGACAAACAAACAAAGAAGCCAGAGGTAGAAACAAACAGAAGTGATGAGGTGGTAATGTCGTAAAGGAAGGTGCCATATACTGGGGTTTTGGGTAAGTGAACAATGCTTATAAAACGCCTATATTATTGTGTGAAAACCATTATAGACTTTTACTACACATAAATTAGTACCGAATAAATGAAATAAATACGTAATTTAAAGTGGCTTGAATTAGTCAACCCCTCCATAGTTCGTATTCTTAGCCAGGTACCCAGAAAAAGAAGGAAAACGTAAGGTTGAGTGACAACTGTATCAACATTTTTTTACCTCAGGATCGCGATTTTACTATGAATTTTCGATGTTTCTCACCAAAAGTGAGGGTTTCAGCCAAAAAAAACAAAAAGTCGAAAATCGGTCGGGATCTGGGGGTAGGCTAGGTAAAAAAAAGGTCGGGACTCGGCAGGTTAAATGTCAGGACCAACTTGCCTAGCCCTGGGCTATGGGATTGGATGGATGGATGAATGGATAGAAAAAAGAAAAAAGGGATTTGCTGTGGAATTGATACAGAAGACACAATAGTGAGAGGGCATATAACAACTACAAACAGGCAAGAAATTATTATACAAGGAAAAGGAGGGAAGCTCCAAGACAGTTTGAGGAAGACATTATAAATAAAAGTAATGGTCAACCTAAGCTATTTTACAGCTACATCCGAAGCAAAACCAAAGTTAAAGATAAAATACAGTCCATTATGGATGAGGGGATCATCTATACACAGGAGAAAGATATCTCTGATGCACTAAATAAAAATTTCCAATCAGTTTTTACACAAGAAAATAATTTTGAAAGAGATGATATGGAACATGCATGCCCACACATATTACCAGATACACAAATATCAGAAAAAATGTATAGGAAGAGTTAAGTAAATTAGACAAAGGAAAAGCAAACTGTCCTGACAAAACTTCAGGTTGGGTGCTACATGAATGTGCAGAAGAGTTATGCAGACCATTATATGTAATATTCAAGGAATCTTTAGGTCAAGGTAAACCACCTGATATTTGGAAGAAAGCAAACATTGTTCCCCCTATTCAAGAAAAGGAATAGACAGAATCCACTCAACTACCGAACGGTATCCCTGGCCAGTGTTTTAAGATACTAGAAAAGCTGATAAGAAAAGTTTAGGTAAACCATCTAGGAGAAAACAGCATGATAAGAGAAAGGCAGTTTGGTTTTAGAAAGAGAAAATCATGTGTTACTAATCTATTAAGCTACTATGATAGAGTTACAGAAACATTTCAGAAAAGAGAAGAATGGAAGGACAGTATGTATTTAGATTTAAAGAAAGCATTTGACAGTGTACCACACCAAAGACTTTTATGGAAGACTTTTATGGAAACTGTACAATCAAGGAGGTATCCAAGACAACCTGTACTGTTGGATGCATTTTCTCAGAAAAAGGGAAGTGAGAACAGTACTAAGGGGAAATTACTACATCATGGAGGGAAGTGATTAGTGGAGTTCCACAGGTCCCAGTGCTGGCACCAATTATGTTTTTAGTATACTGTATATAAATGACACAGTAACACTGGAAATGGAAGCTATCCAAATATGTTTGATGATGATGCAACTATATAAAGGAAAATTAATGACATAGATTCTTGCAGAGCTACAAGAAGAATTAAACAAACTTCATGAATTGAGTAATAAATATCAAATGGAATTTAATGTAGACAAGTGTCATGTAATTAAGTTTGGTAAAAGTGAAAAAAAAGACCAGACTGGGATTATAAGTTAAGAAGTTCAACCTTACACATATCAGAAAAGAAGGACCTAGGAGTCATTATCAATAACAGACTATCTCTGGCTGACCACATCAGTAAGAAGGTACATAACATGTATACATTGCTTGCTAATATGAGAATAGCATTCACATATCCAAATGACACATGCTGAGAAAGATAATATCATTCATCAGACCAGCCCTGGAGTATGCATCAGCAGTCTGGAATCCTCATCTCAAAAAACACATAGATAAGGTTGAAAAAGCAAAAAGGGCAGCTACAAGATGGGTACTAAGCTTGAGGGATCTAAGCTTTGAAGGAAGACCACAAAAATTGGGTATACCAACACTACAGGAGAGAAGAAAATGAGGAGACATGATTATGCTATATAAATGCATCTCATGAAAAGAGAATTCATTCATTCATCATCCAATCCTATGTTGCGCCACGAGGAGTGTAGGAGCCCGGGGCTAGGCAAGTTGGTCCTGACATTTAAGATGAAAGTGACCAGCCTCACTCATAAGCCATAAACCCCAACCACCCCTTGGATATAAACCTTCACTGGCTCAATCCGACTGGAGCGCCGTAATTACCCACTAAACCACCAGGCGCCAAAATTTGGTTATATGGTTACCACCCAGCATAGTAAATGGTTTCCTGGTGTACAGGACACCATTTGGCTTGTCACTCAGTGTAGAGTCACCCACAGGCAGAAAGGAGAGGAAAGAATGAAGGAAAGAATGACAGAAGTGGGAGTGTAAAGTCACCAGTAGGCAGAAGGACGAGGAAAGAATGAAGGAAAGAAAGACAGAAGAGGATGGAAGGAAAGAAGGATGGAGGAGAGGAAAGGGCAGACCCCTGAGAGCAGCACTATATCAAGTGAGTGGATGGTAACATAAATGAAGATATAACCCACGGGGAAGTATCAGCAAGAGGACACTGCAAAAAACTACATAAAAAGAGAGGCGATAATGACCATAAGGAAATTCAATTTCCCAAACAGAGCACCTGATCACTGGAATGCACTACCGCATGAAATAGTGTGCCAAAACAATTCATAAATTTAGGGATACAGATGATAAAAATGGTTTAATACACGGGACAGCATGAGCTTGACTCATTCCTGTAAAGATACAATTAGGTAAGAACCAACGAATGAATGAATGAACACACGCACACACACCGCTCGCTGGCTCAGTGGTAACGTTCTCGCTTGCCATCTGGTAGACGGGAGTTCGTGCCTCGCTCGGATTGCGAAAAGTATCACTGACAATGTGGGTGGTTATTGTCCCCCTTGAGCAAGGGGACGGGTGTGTGCGTGTGTGAAGGTCACAGCCTTGCCCTTAGATCGGACTATATGAGCTCTCAGCTCCCTTCCGGGAGGGTAAAAGCTGACGATCATGACTATCAAGTGATCCTGACCGACCCGGTGAATTACACACACACACACACATACAGGTCACCGACGTGGACAGACGTCTTCCTGGATCGCAGGGAAATAATCGCTGAATCAGCGGCGAAAGGAAACCAGCCTATTGTGATTGTGTAAATGAGTGCGTGAGTGGTGGTCCCGTCGGACATTAGTTAAAAAAAAAAAAAAAAGCGGGTTTCGGGATAAAGAGAGCAAGATACAGTAGAATAGAAAAGTTTCCATATGGTTGTATCATGGCGGAAAGCGACGGCGGTTTGTTTACGTCTGGCAAAATGGAATTAGTGGGCTTCTCCGACGAAGATGAGAAAAACGGAAGTGCCAAACTGAATCAATCACGAGTAGCAGGAGTAAAAAAACGGTGGAGAGGAATGTCCAGGAATTGAAGAAAGTATGGGTAGTAATTAGGAAGCTGCAGGAGAGGACCTTACAACAGGAGAGAGAGATAAAAGTTTTGCAGAATAAGCTGGAAAAAGTTTACACACGCAGTGCGGAACAAGAAAGAGAAGTAACGGAATTAAAAGTGAGTAATGAATCTGCCAAAAATGAAATAGAACAGCTCAAGAGGGAAAACAAGAGGTTGGAAGAGGAAAGAAACAGAATGAAAAGTAAATTAGATAAGTATGATTCAAAATCAAGGATGCAAGATGAACATATTAAGGAAATTAAGGAGCAACAAAAGGGGTGGAAGAAAATTCAGGAGGAAGGGAATGTAAATTTGAAAGAGATTACAGAACAACAAAGCATGGAAAAGGTGGAGAAGGAAGTGGTTAGGGTACTGAAAAGTAGAGAATCTTTAGTCAGGGATGTAGCAGACAAGAAAAAATGTGTAATTATTTTAGGGGTAAAAGAAAAGCGTATCACAATAAGATCTGAAAGAGAAGGAGAATTGAATAAAGTTAAAGAAATAATATCAGTAGTCATGGAGGGTAACAATGAAGCCCAAGAAGAGATTGAAGAAGTGTTTAGGTTAGGTAAGTATGAGGAAGGAGGGGCGAGGCCACTGAAGGTGAAGTTTCAGTCCCAGGTAATAGTAAATGAAATCATGAATAGGACGTGGAAATTGGCAGACAAAGAGGGGTTCGAAAATGTCTGGTTAAGGAGAGATGCAAATGAGGAAGAAAGAGCTAAAATAAAGGAGTTAGTAAAGGAAGCTAAGGAAAAAAACAAACAGAGAACGAAGAAGGAGAAGACAGTGTTTTATTGGAGAGTTATGAACCAGAAATTGAGGAAGTGGTACCGACGGAGAGGAGGAGAAAAGACAGTATAAGTAATAACGAAAAACGTTTGAAGGTGGCGTACACTAACGTTGATGGATTAATATCGGCAATGTTAGAAATCAACGATTTCTTGAGGGTACAAGAACCTGATGTTATGTGCTTTGTAGAGACCAAGTTAAGGGAGAATATTGATATCCATATGGGAGATGGCAAATACAAATTGTGGAGAAGAGACAGAAAAGATAAAATGGGAGGAGGAGTGATGATAGCAGTGAAGAACAACTTAAATGTAGATTCTGTGGAAATGGGAGAGGGTAGGGTTGAAGTGATAAACATGAAATTAGAAACTGGAGAGAACTGTAAGAGAGATATGGCAGTAGTATATGTTCCACCTAAGACAAGAGCATGGATTGATGATGAATACCAGATGTTGTCAGACATGGTTAGTTATCTGCAGAAAGTGATTGAGAAAAGCAGCAATATAATTCTAATGGGTGATTTTAATTGTAAAGAGGTGAACTGGGAGGAATGGGACTCAGGAGGTGACGAAGATTCGTGGGGCATTACATTGTTAAACATTGTAATGAATAATGTAATGACGCAGTGGGTCAAAGAAGAGACACGATTCTGAGGCGATGACACCTCAGCAAGATTAGATTTACTGCTAACCAAAGAACCTGACGTAATTGAATCCTTGAAATATCTGTGTCCTATAGGAAAAAGTGAACACGTGGTCACTGAGTTCCAGATGATAATAGGGAATGTGGTGCCAAGAGACGAGCTCCATAGGCAGGGAAGATACAACTTTGGGAAAGCAAACTTTACAGAATTGAGAAAATTTTT
>JAGKTI010000620.1:34355-68356 GCA_018397915.1 Birgus latro | reverse complement strand
GGGACTCTACCCTCCTCCCAAGCCAATCTGCACACCTTCCACATCCATTCTATTACTATCTCTCCCCCATGCTTCAGCATTTCACCACACACTCCATCAATTCCTGGGGCTTTCCCCATTTTAACTTTCTTCATTGCTTCCACCACTTCCATCCTGGTGATTTCTTCCTCTCTTCTCACAACCCTCCTTCTCCCTGCCATTCCCCAGCCACTTATACTTGCATTACTTTCATTCTCTATGTTCAACAGTTCATTGAAGTGTTCTCTCCATCTGTTTACTTTTTCTCCCTTCTCCACTAGTAATCTACCATTTTTATCTTTCACACCCCCACTGCCTTCGTTGGCACCCTGTCTAGCTCTCTTTACCTCCTTCCAGAACATTTTCTTACATTCCCTCCACTTTGCACTCAAATTCCTTCCAAATTCCTCATCCACTCTCTTCTTACTCTCTCTTACTAATCTTTTCACCTCTCTCCTCCTCACTACATATAACTCTCTCGTCCGTCTCTCAGCTTCTTCGTTGCCCCTGTTTCTCATCCACTCATTATATGCTTTCTTCTTCTGTGCCACAGCCTCTCTCACCTCTTCGGTCCACCATGCTGTTCCCTGAACCCCCTTTCGTCTGCTCTTCACCCCACACACCACCTCACATGCTGCACAGATTTCTTCTGCCAATACCTTGCACACACCCTCCACGTCCCCCATCTGCTCCAATCTATATTTACCCAATCGTTCCTCCACTTCCCTTCTATATTCGGCCTTTATTCCATCCTCTTGTAACTTTTCTACCCTCCTTGTAACAAATACTTCCTCCTGTCTTTCCCTTCTTCTCTTCCTCCATCTTGTTTGGATTCTGATTCTGGCCACCACCAAGTGGTGGTCAGAAAGTCCACTCCCCCAACCTCTAAATACTCTTGCATCCATTATACATCTTCTCATCCTTTCATCCACACACACATAGTCAATCATTGCCTTCCGTTCATTCATTCTCCCGTCTTCTCTTCTCACCACTCGCCATGTATACCTATGAATCATTTTGTGCCTGAAGAGGGTATTGGCTATCACCAACCCCCTCCCAGCACAAATGTCCACTAAAGCACTGCCATTCTCATCCGACAAATGTAAGGATGAACCCAAATTGTTTTATAGATTTGTAAATGGCAAATTGAAACAAAAGGAAGGAATCACCAAACTGAAAGTAGAAGGAGAGGTCTACAATGATACGGCAATGCAAGCTGAAATAATGAACAAACGCTTCCAATCAGTTTTTACTAATGAAGGGAAGTTTGTGGAGAGGGAGGGAGTGACTAGGAATCTGGTGATAAAAGATATAAAAGTGGAAGTGCAGGAAGTGTACAAATTATTGGAAACTCAAGATGTAAGGAACGCCCCAGGACCAGATGGAATTTCAAATTGGATACTGAAGGAATGCAGAGACCAACTGGCAGATAAGATTCACAGTTTAATTGTGTGTTCGCTGGAAGAAGGGAAAGTGCCTCGGGAATGGAAGAGAGCAAATGTGGTACCAATTTACAAGGGAGGAAACAGGGAAGAACCCCTGAACTATAGACCAGTGTCCCTAACCAGCATGGTTGCAAAATTGTGCGAGAAGATTCTGAAAGATAGGTGGATAAAATATCTGGAAGAGATGAATATTTTGACTGAAAGTCAATTTGGATTTAGAAGTGGAAGGTCATGTGTTTCCAACTTGTTGAGCTTTTACTCAAGAGCGATTGATGTGCTACAGGAGAGAGACGGTTGGGTGGATTGTGTATATTTAGATTTGGAGAAGGCCTTTGACAAGGTACCCCATACGAGACTAATGTGGAAATTAGAGCATATAGGAGGACTGAAGGGTAACCTCCTGGAATGGATGATAGACTTTTTGAGAGACAGACAAATGAGGACAGTAATAAAGGACAGGATGTCTGGATGGAGAGAAGTAACAAGTGGTGTCCCACGGGGCTCGGTGTTGGCACCAGTAATGTTCCTGATTTACGTAAATGATATGGTAGATGGAGTGAACAGTTATGCAAGTCTGTTTGCTGATGATGCAAAGATCTTGAGGAAGGTAGAGGTTGAAGGGGACTGCAAAATGCTGCAGGAGGATCTGGATAGGTTACATGACTGGAGCCGGATGTGGGAAATGAAATTCAATGCAAACAAATGTAAAATATTGGAAATGGGTAAAAGCACCAAGAGACCATCACTGAATTATATGATGGGTAATGAACCAATCACAAAAGCGAGAGAAGAGAAAGATTTAGGAGTGCTGGTCCAGGATAGTTTGTCACCTGAAAAACACATCAACAAGATAGTTAGAGAGACATATAAACTCTTGACGAACATAAGAGTGGCATTTCATTACATGAATGAAGAGATGATGAAAAAACTGATAGTGGCCAAGATCCGGCCCAGGTTAGAATATGCAGCAGTAGTGTGGTCCCCACACAAAAAGAAAGATATAAACAAGATTGAGAGAATACAAAGAACAGCAACCAAGATGGTCCCCAATCTGGCAGATCTGTCATATGGTGAGAGGCTAGAAAGACTGGATTTGCCATCCTTAGAGGAAAGGAGAGAGAGGGATGACATGATTACAGTGTTCAGGACCATGATGGGAGTAGATAAACTTGATAGAGAAGATCTGTTTTTATGGGATAAGAGAGTAACAAGAGGACATGGTCTGAAACTGAAGAAGCCATGTTGCTTGAAGGACATCAAGAAATATAGTTTTCCGTATAGAGGCATAGACCTGTGGAATAGACTGGACAAAGAGATCGTCCACTCTAAAAACTTAAACGAGTTTAAAGCAAAATTTGACTTACTGAGAAACAGAGACGGGACGCCACGAGCGTAGCTCATTTCCTGTATATCACAATTCGGTAAATAAAATTAGGTAAATACACACACACACACACAGGTCGCAGAGGGAGAGAGACAGAGCTGCTCCTGGATTGAGGGGAAATAATCGCAGAAGTAGCAGCGAAAAGGAGATAGCCTATTGTGATTATGTGGTTGAATGCGTGAGTGGTGGTCCCGTCGGATATTAGTTTAAAAAAACGCAAGTTTCGGCCCTAAAAATACAAGACAAAGTGAAAAAGAAAGTTTCCATATGGTTGCATCATGGTGGAGAGAGACGGAATATTGTTTACAACTGGCGAGGGGGAATTTGCGGGCTTCTCCGAGCTAAATGTAGGCAAAGGAAGTGATAAGCTGCAACAAACAAGAGTAGCAGGTGTAGAGAAAACGGCGGAGAGGAATGTCCAGGAGTTAAAAAAGGTATGGGAAGTAATTAAGCAGCTGCAGGAACGGACCATAGAGCAAGAGAGAGAGATCAAAGTCCTACAGAATAGACTGGAAAAAGTTACCACACGTAGTGAGGAACAAGAAAAAGAAGTTACAGAATTAAAGGCGAATAACGAATCCGCATCAAATGAAATAAAACAGCTGAAGAGGGAGAATAAGAGGTTGGAAGAAGAAAGGGACAGAATAAAAAGTAAACTAGATGAATACGAATCAAAATCGAGGAGGCAAGATGAGCATATTCAGGAAATTAAGGAGCAACATAAGGGGTGGAAGAAAATACAGGAGGAAGGAAATGTAAATTTGAAGGAAATCATAGAACAACAAAGTAAGGAAAAAGTGGAGAAGGAAGTGGTTAGAGTACTAAGAAGTAGAGAATCTTTGGTCAGGGATGTAGCAGACAAGAAAAAATGTGTGATAATCTCAGGAATAAAAGAAAAACGAATGACAGTAAGATCTGAAAGAGAGAGAGAGGAACTGAGCAAGGCTAAAGAAATAATAGCAGTGGTTATGGAAGGAAACAATGAAGCCCAAGAAGAGATTGAAGAAGTGTTTAGGTTAGGAAAGTACGAGGATGGTGGGGCAAGGCCCTTGAAAGTAAAGTTTAAGTCCCAAGTAATAGTGAATGAAATCATAAGTAGAACGTGGAAATTGTCAGAGAAAGAGGGGTTTAAAAATGTTTGGATTAGGAGAGATGCAAATGAAGAGGAAAGAGCTAAATTAAAGGAGTTAGTAAAGGAAGCAAAGATAAAAAACGAACAACGAACGGAGAAAGAGAAGACAGAGTTCTATTGGAGAGTTATGGACCAGAAATTGAGAAAGTGGTACCGACGGAAGGAAGGAGAGACGAGAGAATAAAAAACGATGAAAAAAGTTTGAAAGTGGCGTACACAAACATTGATGGACTAATATCGGCAAGGTTAGAAATCAATGATTTTTTGAGGGCACACGAGCCTGATGTTATGTGCTTTGTAGAGACTAAATTGAAAGAAGATATTGATATTCATATGGGAGGTGGGAAATACAAATTATGGAGAAGAGACAGAAAAGAAAAAATGGGAGGAGGAGTGATGATAGCAGTGAAGGACAACATAAACGTAGATACTGTGGAAATTGCAGAGGGCAGGGCCGAAGCCATAAATTTGAAACTAGAAACTGGGGAGAATGGTAAGAGAGATATGACAGTGGTATATGTTCCCCCTAAGACGAGAGCATGGAATGACGATGAATACCAGGAGATGTTGTCAGACATGGTTAGTTATCTACAGAAAGTGATCGAGAAAAGCAACAATATAATCCTAATGGGTGACTTTAATTGTAAAGAGGTGAACTGGGAGGAATGGGACTCGGGAGGCAGCGAAGATTCGTGGGGCACTAAATTGTTAAATATAGCAATGAATAATGTAATGACACAGTGGGTTAAAGAAGAGACACGATTCAGAGGTGATGACACACCAGCAAGATTAGATTTGCTACTATCCAAAGAACCTGATGTAATTGAATCATTAAATTATCTGTGTCCTATAGGAAAAAGTGATCATGTGGTCATTGAGTTCCAGATGATAATAGGGAACGTGGTGCCAAGAGATGAGCTTTATAGGCAAGGAAGATACAACTTTGGGAAAACAAACTTTGCAGAATTGAGAAAATTTTTTGAAAATGCGGACTGGAGAAAATTCAGAGAAACAAGAGAGATACAGAGGAAGTGGGATATCTTTTTAGACCTCTACAATCTGGGTGTGGAAAAATATGTGCCAAGAGCAAGTGGGAAAGAAAACAGGAAAAAGGTGTGGTTTAATAGAAGGTGTATAATAGCGAAAAAAGAGAGGGACATGGCATGGAACAAATGGAAAAAGAGAAGTAATATCAGGAAAAAGGAAGAATATAAAAGAACTAGAAATGAATATACAAGAATACGTAGAGAGGAAGAAAGGAACTTTGAAAAAGGTATAATTGACAAATGTAAGGATGAACCCAAATTGTTTTATAGATTTGTTAATGGCAAATTGAAGCAAAGGGAAGGAATCACCAAACTGAAAGTAGAAGGAGAAGTCTACAAGGATGCAGTAATGCAAGCTGAAGTAATGAACAAATGTTTCCAGTCGGTTTTCACTAAGGAAAGGGAGTTTGTGGAAGGAGAGGGAATGATAAGAAATGTAGTGATAAAAGATATAAAAGTGGAAGTGCAGGAAGTGTATAAATTACTGGGAGCTCAAGATGTAAGGAAGGCCCCAGGACCGGATGGAATCTCTAATTGGGTACTGAAGGAATGCAGAGAACAACTGGCAGATAAGATTCACAATTTAATTGTGTGCTCCTTGGAAGAGGGGAAAGTGCCTCGGGAATGGAAGAGGGCAAATGTGGTGCCAATCTATAAGGGAGGAAACAAGGAAGAACCCCTGAATTATAGACCAGTGTCCCTAACCAGTATGGTTGCGAAATTGTGTGAGAGAATCCTGAAAGATAGATGGATAAAATATCTGGAAGAGATGAATATTTTGACTGAAAGTCAGTTTGGATTCAGAAGTGGAATGTCATGTGTTTCCAACTTGTTGAGCTTCTACTCAAGGGCGATTGACGTGCTACAGGAGAGAGACGGTTGGGTGGATTGTGTGTACTTAGATCTGGAGAAGGCCTTCGACAAAGTACCCCACAAGAGACTATTATGGAAATTAGAGCATATAGGAGGACTTAAGGGAAGCCTCCTGGAATGGATGAGAGACTTTCTGAGTGACAGACAAATGAGGACAGTAATAAAGGACAGGACATCTGGATGGAGGGAAGTAACAAGTGGTGTCCCACAGGGCTCGGTGTTGGCACCAGTAATGTTCTTGATTTATGTAAATGATATGGTAGATGGAGTGAACAGCTACGCAAGCCTGTTTGCTGATGATGCAAAGATCTTGAGAAAGGTAGAGGTTGAAGAGGACTGTAAAATGCTACAGGAGGATCTGGATAGGATATATGATTGGAGCCGGATGTGGGAAATGAAATTCAACGCAAAAAAATGTAAAATATTGGAAATGGGTAAAAGTACCAAGAGGCCATCATTGAATTATTTGATGGGTAATGAACCAATTAGAAAAGCGAGAGAAGAGAAAGATTTGGGAGTGCTGGTCCAGGACAGTTTGTCACCTGAAAAGCACATAAATAAGATAGTGAGAGAGACATATAAACTCTTGACCAATATAAGAGTGGCATTTCATTACATGGATGAGGAGATGATGAAAAAATTGATAGTGGCCATGATTCGGCCCAGGTTAGAATATGCAGCAGTAGTGTGGTCCCCACACAAAAAGAAAGATATAACCAAGATTGAGAGAATACAAAGAACAGCAACCAAGATGGTCCCTAGTCTGGCAGATTTGCCATACAGGGAGAGGCTGGAAAGGCTGGATTTGCCCTCCTTAGAGGAGAGGAGAAAGAGGGGTGACATGATTGCAGTGTTCAGGACTATGATAGGAGTAGATAAAATTGACAGAGAAAATCTGTTTGTGTGGGATGAGAGAGCAACAAGAGGACACGGAATGAAACTAAAGAAGCCAAGCTGCTTGAAGGACATCAAGAAATATAGTTTTCCGTATAGAGGCATAGACCTGTGGAATAGCCTGGACAAAGAGATCGTCCGGTCTAAAAACTTAAATGAGTTTAAGGCAAAATTTGACTTATTGAGAAACAGAGACGGGACCCCACGAGCGTAGCTCATTTCCTGTATATCACAATTAGGTAAATACAATTAGGTAAATACACACACACACACACATGCATACATACATGCTGCAGCGGCTCCAAGCGAGGCGTTCACATCATCTCGCATGTAGTGTGGGCGAGTGGAGGCAAGTTCAAACAGTGGTGCATTCTGGGGATCCACCACATCCTGCCGAAGTCGGTTGCACAGGTCGTCAAACTCCTTCTCGGTGCCGCAATAAAAGCACTGGAGGATGCCAGAGATTAGATCATCATATATAATGGACTGATTAAGTAATGATAAGGTGACATCTATTTCAGTTTACTCTTGCTGATAATAGATTACTTTACCCAATGTAGGATAGCCTTTTTGAAATGGAAGGGTTAGATACAGCCTTAATAAACTCCCTCAATATAAGATCTCTCCCAAGTTAAAGAAAACTCTTTGGTAACAGCAAAGAATACACTAAAAAGGATATCACCTGGATTCAACAGGTCACGATGCAAGCTAAGGAAGTTAACCATATGTCTGGGCAAAAGCAATCCAGCATCTGTCTAGCAGCCAGCACACTGAATTAATAAAAGATGGAAAGCATGATTATCTGGTACTGTAACTTCATTTAACAAACATGAAAACTTGACCTGAGTATATAAATATGCATAAATCTGCTTACAGTGCACATGGACCAATCAAACTGCAGTATAAAAAGAGATATTATACAGATCTGTTATTTACTTGCATACTCTACAGCAATGGATATAGAATACATTACACATGAAGGATCCAACACTTTCACCCCTCCTGCTAGGGGATATACTATATGTTTTTGATTATATCCCTGTCATCACCATATGAGTTTATTCAACTTACAAGTGGTTCCTTTGACCTGAAATGATTAGTAACATTAATCCCTTCAAACTGATTATTTTTTTTTTTTTACCTGCTTGATGATTCTATTCAGCTGAGGAGAAAGAACTTATGGCTGGAAAATGTTAAAATATCAGCAGATACTGTACACAAAACTCACTGGTCAAAATACTGGTGAATATACAAAACTCACTAGGGTTAGAATCACTTGGGTTAATAACTTGCTGCAATAAGGAGGGGTGACGTAGCATATATAAAGAAATAGATTCATAAGTGAAATAAGGTGGCATTTGAGGGGGGGAAATGGCACAATAAACTTCATTTAATAAAGGCATTGTTGGAAAAACTGAAAAATGCCATTTAAGATGGGTTTTTATTTTTAAATGGAATCTTGAGCTTCTGATTAAATTATGAAGGAAAAAAAAAAATGCACATTACACAGGGCTGTTAAACCATACAACATAGTTCTGTGGGTTGAGTCACTAAGGTCGGAGCGTGTGACCTCAGGGATAAGAGACTGAATAGGGAGGCTGCCAGAGATCAAGCAGCATGGAGAGCAGCCACTGGGTGACCAAGAACGATGCATGCAAGCATGTTGGAGCCTTTATAAATGAAACATAACAAAAAAGTCTGTAGGTTTCTTGTGCAAGACAAATACTAAAAAATTACTGGTAGCATGACCATTGTCATAAATGGTTAAAAACGTTGCCCTGTGAATACAGTAAAAGTCCATTAATCCGAACACTGATAATCCGAAAATCCCAATAATCTGAATTTCTGAAGAAGGCTGACAAAAACTCCAAAGGTAAAAAAAATCAAAATTAAAAAATTAAAACTGGGCACAAATTCAAATTTGTGCTGTGACATATATTAAATATATATTTAAAGTTAGATTATTACAAATATGTCTGCCTTAAGACACCGAAGACAGTGTGTTTACATACGACCTCACTGACTGGACACAGCAGTGCATAGCTACTGCATTCTAACCTAACCTAACCAATTAGTTTTGCCCCCTAATGATCTCCATAAAAATTTTAATCACTAAGGATTGCCACTAAGTCTCTTGAAAGTCCTCATTGCAAATCAAGCAAGAACTTGACCTAAACAGCACGTGAATAATGGCCGCCCAGCATCACGCATATTTTGTCACGAGTCACTTTCACCACTCATTTTTAAAAAATGCAGTGTGAAAGTTTTTGAAAGCCATTAGTATTAAGATTTTGTGCTTTTACAATACGTGCATATAATTATTAACCCTGGACCTACTCTCTCTAATTGGATTTACCCGCCTGAAACTGCTATTATCAACACTACGCATTACTGGTGAGTTAAACAACCCATAACATCTCTTAATTTACCAATTACAGTTCGTGTCTTCTGTAATACATTATTAAGCAAAAAATTAGTGTAATACTCGTACATAATGTTAATGTGCCATATTGTATTATGAATGAATGAAAAGTGAGCCATTCGGTAAAATTTCAATTTAAACATGAAATTAAGGGTCTTAGGGGTCCCACACAAAATCCGAAAAATCGGATAATCCGAATGATTCTTGGTCCACTGCCATTTGGATTAATGGACTTTTACTGTAGTTTGATTTTTACTTCAGGAGGCAGGGTCTGTTAAATGACTGTTTTTTTTTTTCTACTCAACACTGGAGGCATTTCAAGGAAGAAAAGAGTGCCAAGTGGTAACTCATTACAAGTGAATGTAACTGCTTTAAAAGCAATTCAAAACCATTCTCCTGAACTGATGCTAAAAACTGTGTGTATGAGGGAGAAAAAGGTAAGTATGCAACTTCATCAAATAAGCTCTAAATTAGTCAGAAAAATGACCCAATTGTTGAGAAAACTCAGGAAACATTTCAGTGGATGAAAAAAGCAATTTTGAAAAAAAAAAAAAATCTTGCTGTTATAAAAGGGGCTGAAATAGCATATATAAAGAAACAAATTCACATGTGTAATGACTCCTGTGGAAGATATTGTATGCTGATGATTTGGTGTTGATTGCAGAGAATGAAAGGGAGGTGGAGGAATGAATTAGGAAGTGGAGAGATGGTATGGGGCACAAGGGCTTAAAGGTAAATGCAGATAAAACAAACGTGATGATATCTAGGGTTGGTGGTGGTACAGTCAAAGAAGAGGGAGAGTGGTCATGTGCAATCTACCACAAAGGTGTGGGAAATAATTCCATCTTGTGCAGTGTTTGTGATAAATGGGTGCACAAGAGATGTAGTGGTATTAGAGGTAGACTACGAGATAACGCTGATTTTATGTGTGCGGCGTGTGGGGGGGAGCAGGTGGAGACTGTTAGGCATGAAAGGATTGAACTTGCTGGTGAGTCTCTTGAGTGTGTGGAAGAGTTTTATTTGGGAGACATGTTATGTGCTGGAGGCGGGGCTGGAGCTAGCTCGGTTGCTAGGGTGATAAGTGGTTGGAAGAAGTTCAGGGAACTGTTACCTCTCCTGACACTGAGAGGACTCTCCCTACGTGCTAAGGAGTCTTTGTATGCAGCATGTGTTTGGACTGTGATGCTGTATGGTAGTGAGGCCTGGGGAGCAAAGGAAGAGGATATTTGCAGGCTCAAACATACAGAAATGACAATGATTAGGTGGATGTGCAGCGCGTCCCAGTGTGCAAGGCCTGGGGGGGCTGGGTTTACGATCGAAGAGTTGAGAGGTAGGATGGGACTGGAGTGCATTGGTGTTGTGATGAGGAGAGGTAGACTGAGATGGTTTGGGCATGTGGAGAGGATGGGGGATGATAATTGAGTGCAGAAGATGAGAAGTGTTAATACTGGGGGAGGGGTTGTGAGGGGTAGACCAAGAATGACCTGGGACGAGGTCATTGTGACCTCAGGGTTAAGGGACTGAACAGGGAGGCTGCCACAGATCGGGCAGCATGGAAAGCCGCCATTAGGTGACCAAGGTCAATGCATGCAAGCATGCTGGAGCCTTCAAAAACAAAACAAAATGAATGAGCTGGCATTTAAGGTGGGCGTTGCACAATAAATTTCATTTGATAAGGAGATCTTCGAAAAAAGTGAAAAATCCTGAGCTAGATGGGTTTTATTATTATCTATATGATTAGAATGAAGTCAGTCCTCATTATGAATCAGGGATGTCCAGTAGTGCCACAGCTCTTTCTACACAGCTAGTACTGTAAATTGGGAGGTACAGTACTTGCAAATCAGCTCAGTAGATGGCATGGAGTTAACAGGAGAGATTTTTGCAATTTACTCCAGCCTTACCAGTAAAAGTAAATATATAAAATAGCTGACACAAAGAGAACTTACTGCACACAAAACTAACTGGTAATATAATACAATGAATACAAACAGCAGAAGTCAGTGGAGTTATAACGATATTAACAGCACAAAATTCACTGGGGTTATAACCCCACTAAATACACAAATCTCAATGAGGTTATAATACCAGTAAGTACACAAGAGGTTATCATACCAATAAATACACATAACTAACTGAGGTTATTTCATTCATTCATCATCTAATCCAGTGTTGGCCCATGAAGGGCGTAAAAGCCTAGGGCTGGGCAAGTTGGTCCTGACATTTAAGATGAGTGACCAGCCTCATTCATTCCTGAGAGGCATTATGTAAGAAAAAAAAAAAACTTGGATATAAACCTGCACCGGCTCAATCCAACTGGAATGCCTTAATTACCCACTAAACCACCAGGCGCCATTATTTGGTTATATGGTTATCACCCAGCGTAGTAAATGGTTTCCTGGTGACTGAGGTTATAATACAAATAAATTCACCAGACTCATTAGGGCTAAAATACAAGGTGATATATTTTTTCTGTTTTACAATACCAAGAGATACAGGCAGTCCCCATTATAAGCCTGGAATTTGTTTAAAAATAATACATCTTTTTCCATACAACTAGTATTGTGAATGAGGGGCCTGGCAAATCAGCTTCACATATGGTAAACTTGCAAAAGACTTCTGAACAAATACATGTATAAAAGGATGATTTATGAAGGCTTACTGTACAGTTGTGGATACTAATAACACCACATTTGAATAATTATAAAGCTCTTTCACAGTATTCTAAAACCCTTGAAGGGTTTTGAAGAATAGAGCACCTGGTTTTGTAAGCAAAGGCTCAATCAACCAAACAGTTAATTAAATGATCCCATGCTTCTTCCCCTTAAGATATGTCTATACAGTACTGAGTTGGCTTTGGTACAGCTAATGTTTGCTATGGACCGGAGGCCAAATCAAGTGCTCAAACCAGCTAATTACTTCCACAACAGTTGCTGAAACTGCTGGGAAAAAGAAACTGCAGATGCATTATAACATTTTTAAATGTTAGAGTATCAGCTTGGACTCTGGCTCTATTTATCTGTGGCTGAATGTTTCCTACCTCAGTGATGATTGTGTAGCTAGCTATCACACTTGTAACCATCTACTACTGCTCATTGTCTTGTTATGGTACTGATCATTAGGAGGTGGTCTGATATCAATGTCTGAACTGTACTAGGTACTGTACATAAACCTCAAGGTTGAATAATTGGCCGAAACACGAAACTCTGTAACGGTAACCTGTGACTCACCAGTGCAAGTGAGGGGTCCAAATGAAGAAATGGCATACGCTGTGCAAGGGGGCAGTGGTAAGAGGCATCAACGTCACTGTCATCACTGTCACCATCACCCACCACCGACTTTTTGATGCTCACACTCCCAGCCTCTTGGGTTGTGTGCGGATCTAAGTACACAATCTCCTCACCTTAATAATAAAGATGAACTATCTTTGTAATATTTTCTATAAGCAGTTCCCACTGAATAAAATTACACTTTTTTTTATTGTGTTTCTGGTATTCCCTGATTATTTTATTCGGCTATGGGAACATTTTTTGAACGGGAAGGGAAGACAAATGTCCCTCAACTCCCCTCCATATGCCTTGAAAGTAGGATTGGGGATTCTAAGAGAAGGGCTCCTTCAGCCTACAATCCACCATGTTCACATCCATATAAGCCTGGGGCCAAAACACTGGTAACATTAGCTCTTTCAATATGAGAAAGCAGGCTTTACTCAGCTTACAGAAATCATCTTGGCTGTATCCATATAAATTAGAGAAAGATAACATAATAATGATAGGAATTAAGCAAGTTTATTATATAACTGGGCAGGGAATTTATACTAAAGTATCTATCAACATTCTATTCTGGGAAGGTATGACAAAGGGGAAAATAACATGTAAATCAACAACAAGGTGGAAAAAAAAATGGATCAAGCTGGCTGGGAGAACTTTGTATGGAGGAGTGCATGACACAGGTCTGGCACCTCTGTTCTGTCCCAGTAAAGTGACAGTTGTTGGACTGACTCGAGCTGACTGATTGTATGAAGCACATAAGCATTGATGTTTATGCCTGTGGGGTGGAGTCAGGATTCCTGGGGCTGGAATGATGAGTGAATGAGTGTGTGTGGCCCATTTAACTGGACAGACGTCTGGCCAGTTTCTTCTTCTATCAGGTATTTTCTTGCTCTCTGGATACCCCATCCCGTCCTCAAATGGGAAAAGAGGTATGGATGACAATGACAATGATGATGATGATGATTTTCATAGGCTTAACTCATTAAATACGATGACCTTTTTCATCCATCCATCCATCATCCAATCCTATGTTGCCCCACAGAGAAGCGTAGGAGCCTGGAGCAAGGCAAGTTGGTCCTGACATTTAAGATGAAAGTGACCAGACTCACTCATCCCTGAGTGGCATTACGTGAGCAATAAACCCCAACCACCCCTTGGATATAAACCTTCACCGGCTCAATCCGACTGGAACGCCATAATTACTCACTAAACCACCTGGTGCCAAAATTTGGTTATATGGCTACCACCCAGCATAGTAAATGGTTTCCTGGTGTACAGGAAATCATCTGGCTTGTAACTCAGTGTAGAGTCACCCACAGGCAGAAAGACAAGGAAAGAATGAAGGAAAGAAAGACAGAAGAGGGAGTGTAAAGTCACCCGTAGGCAGAAGGACAAGGAAAGAATGAAGGAATGAAAGACAGAAGAGGATTGAAGGAAAGAAGGATGAAGGAGAAGAAAGGACAGACACCTGACAGCAGCACTACATCGAGTGAATGGATGGTGAAAGCCCTGACCTTTTTAATTTTAAAAATTCTTTTTGGCTTTAAACAGTTCAGTTCAACTTCACCTTAGATTTTTTTTTTTCTAACTCAAAGAATTATGTCCAGTGGCCTCATGTTCAAGACACATTTCTTTAGTACTGTTCTAATTACCTTCCATTTAGCACACTCAAAATATTCAGTAAAATGAAATTAGTTTAGCATGGAACATTTGAGAAATCTGAGGACTTGAGGGGGGGGGGGTGTCCATTATTCCGGGAAGTCTCACGAGAGGTGCTGCAGTCAATGGAAACATGCATTGGCCAGGAGGTGCAGCAGCCAATCAAAACATTCATTTGCACGTGGTGTCACCGAGCATCAGTCTCCCTGTGCTCCCTGGTGTAAATGCATAACACCATAATAGCATGTTGGGACAAACTGCAGGAGAGCTCTCATTAATAAGTCATGAAAATTTTATGACAGGAACAGAACTGTCTTTCATAATTGTATAATTCACTTTTGACACTCAAATGCTGCAGATTTAACATATTTGTTACTAACACACACCAAGTAGGCTTGCCGACATTTGCGGTGGCATCCTACAGAGGACAATGGATCAGTTTGAACCTAAAATTACCCCCAAATCGTTCCAGTTGGTTAAGTTTGGTTAAATTACGTTAGATTAACTTAGGTTAGCAGGGATGAACAATTAAAGAATGATTAACTTTGGAGCATAATCAACCTGAGGGTCTGAGATGGCAGGCAGCCACAAGCCCTGATTTGCTTCTAAAACTAGTGAGGCTGTGTATTAAAAACTTCACATTTCTGCACATTTTTCAACCTACCACAATGATACATTAATACATTAGCATTATGCCAAAAAAAAAATAATTAAAAAAAATAAAGTAAACTGTGTGTGTGTGTGTGTGTGGAGGGAGGGGGGGAGGTTGCTACCTGCTTTTATTTATCATGCTATGCAATAACCTCATGGTATTTCAATACATATATTAAACTGCATTTTTGTGTGTTTGCCTACCATCCTTTACAACATTCTTTGGATTTCTGTACCTTAAATTAGAGTCACTGAGTGTCAGTCTCCATGTGCCCTCTGGCAAAACACTGTAGCATGCTGGGACAAACTGCAGGAGAGCTCCCATTAAAAAATGATGAAAAATTTAAGACACAGATTGCCTTTCATAATTGTATAACTCATTTACAACACTCAAACTCTGCAGAAATAACATTTATGTTACTACAGTAAAGAGCACCAAGTTTAAGTTTGTTGATGTTTGCAGTGCTGTCCTACAGACAGAGGACAATGGATCAGTTTGGACCCGAAATTCATTCTTTCCCAAATCTTTCAGTTAGCTAAGTTAAATTAAGTTAGGTTAGGTTGGCTTGGGTCATACTGAATCAGGTTAGTTTGGTAGAAACAAGTGAGCAGCAATGGACTGACTTTGAAGCCAAATGAACCTTAATGTCTGACATGACAGACAGTCACGTATTTGCATGTAAAACTGTACATGTTGTGTAGTTGATACATTCAAAACTACGCACTTCCACAATATTAAAATACATCACAATGATTGTACTGTACTGTACTGTTGTAACTTGTAGTTTATAAAGGCACCAACATGCTTGCATGCAATGGCCTTGGTCACCTAATGGCAGTTCTCCATGCTACTCAATTTCTGGCAGCCTCTCTATTCAGTTCCTTAACCCTGAGATTACATTCTATGACCTTGTCCCAGTTTCTTTTTTGTCTTTTTCAGCCTACTTTTTCACCCCCACTAAAACTTCTCACTTTCCGCACCCTATTATCATCATTCATCCTCTCGGCATGCCCAAATCATCTCATTCTATCCCTCCTCATCACAACACCAATACATTCTAGTCCCATTCTGTTTTTTTGTTCCTAAAGTTAAACTCTACCCTGAAAGGTCCCTGACTTCTGACGACAGAAGAAATAAAAGAAAATTAGCCAAGTGCATGAAAAACATGTTCACTCAAACGCGTGTACCTCAATGACTAAGTGACGTGATGTGATGTGGCTGGTGTTATAAACTCACTGCCAACCAGTGGTCCTGTCGTGATCATGCTATGCTGGCTAGCTGGTGTGCTGTGTAAAATGCTTGGTTTCTTTTTGGACAGACCTCAAAAGTAAGAAAAAGATAGCTGGTGTGCTGTGTAAGATGCTTGGTTTCTTTTAGGACAGACCTCAAAAATTCAGCCACCTCTAGTTTTCTCTGTCAAACCATACTCAAACATGACATACATTCACTCTGAACTCATGTGGTTGAATGGAGTGTTATGGAGTATGAATGGAAGATATTGAAAAGTTACAGAAGTGAATGTTTTGTAGAGAGGAAGGTACAGTGTGATGGCACTGGGCACAACTTTGAAAAAAAGAAATGCAGTGGAAGATTGAGATGTGACATGCAGAGGCAAGGTACAGTATTAGCATGTGTGGGTGGAATAAAGAGACATTTGGTGTGTTGATATAGTGTAGCTGAAGAAGAGGAATGAATATATTTAAATGATTCACATTTAAATATATTCATTCCTCTTCTTCAGCCACACTATATCAACACACTAAATGTCCCTTTATTCCACCCACACATGCTAATAGTGTACCTGGTCTTATTTGTGGTATATCTCATTCATCCACTTCATTCCCTCTTTTCAAAGTTGTGCCCAATGCCATCACACTGTACTGTACCTTCCTTTCTACAAAAGCTTCACTACTGTAACTCTTCAGTATCCTTCATTCATACTCCATAACATTCCATTCAACCGTATGTATATGCTTACTTCGGCTGGATCCCAAGGCAAGCACAGGACCCAGATCTGCAGCTAGACAATTTTGAACAAGTGACACTCGCACAGGTGAAGAACGCTGTGGAGCGGCTGAAAAATAGGAAAGCAGCTGGGGTTGATGAGGTGTATGAAGAGAGAATTAAGTGTCGTGGAGAGAGCGGAATGAAGTGCTTGTTGGAGTTATGTAAGAAGGCAAGGACGAGTGAAACTGTGCCAGCAGAGTGGAAAAAGGCTGTGATTGTACACCTGTACAAAAATAAAAGTGAGCAAAATAAGTGCAAGAATTATTGTGGCATGAGTTTACTGAGTGTGTAGGGAAAGTATATGGAAGAATTATAAAAGAGAAAGTAAGAGAGACATCAGATGTCCTAGTGAGTGATCAACAGGGTGGCTTTAGGAGTGGCAGAGGATGTGTGGATCAAATATTTCCAGTAAGACAGATAGTGGAGAAGGCGTGTAAGAAGGACAATAAGGTGTTTATGGCATTCATGGATCTGGAAAAAGCATATGACAAAGTAGACAGTGAAGGTTTGTAGAAGGTTTTGAACATGTACGGTGTAGATGGTAAGCTGCTAGGAGCCGTCAAGAGTTTTTATGATGGTAATGAGGCACGTGTAGGGATAAATGGGCATCTACGTCAATGGTTCACAAACAGTGTGGGCGTGCAACAAGGTTCTGCAATGTCCCCATGGTTGTTCAATATATATATATGAATAGGATGATGAGAGAAGTAAAAAACATGAGTAATGGAGAGAGGGATGGTGTTGGTAATGAATGGTGTTGGATGGAATATCTCAAACTTGTTGTATGCTGATGATGCAGTACTACTTGCAAATACCCTGGACAAGAACTTGGTAGACTAGTGTAGAGTTTTGCTGATGTCTGTGAGCACTGTGCCTTGAAAGTATATGTAGAAAAGAGTAAAGTGATGGTTACTGAGAGAGAAGGTGACTCCCAGTGTGATGTTACAGTGAATGGAGAGAGACTGGGATTGGTGAGAGAGTTCAAATACCTGGGTACAGTGATAGAAAAGAGAGGAAAATGTGCAAAAGAAGTGTGAAGTAGAGTGACAAAATGAAAGAAGTAACTGGTGCTATGAAGGCCTTGATAAGAAACAGAGGCTTGAGTTTTGCAACTGCATGAGGCATTTATGAAAGAGTGTTAGAACCAACTTTTACATATGGATGTGAGACTATGGTGTGGCATGAAAATGAAAAGTCAAGAGGGAGGGTAGCGGAGATGAGACTGCTGAGGAATGTATGTGGAGTACAGAGAGTGGATAGGATACGAAATAATGTGATTCGTGAAAGATGTGCTGTGAGAAAGTCTGTGGACACCAGAATCGAAGAGAGTGTACCGAGATGGTATGGTCATGTGGAGAGAATGGGTGACAATAGTGGTGAAAATGGTATATCTGAGTGAAAGGAGGTGAGGTAGGCCAAGGAGAAGGTGGAGGGATATGGCAGATGAGTGTGTGAGGAAGATAGGTATGGAAGTCAGTGAGGCTAGAGGAGTGACAAGATCGAGCTGGCTGGATGAATGTTGTGAGAAGTGCAAGATCAGGGAATTGGCACCCCTTTTTAATGTGACAGCATCCGGATTGACTCCACTGGATATGTTTATGTAAAGGTATAGAATATGATGAATGTTTCTGGTATATCAGATACAGCCAGGATTCCATGGGCCTGAATGATGATTGAACAGAAGGATGGCCCATTGGACTGGGCAAACTTGGGCTGTCTGGACATTGCTACTCCTTACCCTGCCCTATGGTGGGAAAGGAGGTCCGGATGATGATGATGATGATGATGATGATGATGATGATGATGATGATGATGATGGGGAATCCTGATCCTCATCATTCTCTTACCTTCAGGCTACTAAATATGCAGGAAAACAGAGACAGTACTATATACTTTCTCTCCTTTTCCTATGAGTAAAGTTGGTTTTATGATTAATGACTTAAGTGTATTACACATATTTTCCTGATATATACAAAGCCATTAAAAAAATCAATAATAATCTGAACCATGAAGGAGGAAAGATTTTTGTTTCATAGATTCTTTACAGCTTCCTGACTACCATCAATTCTTCTCAGCTGGCTACCCTCAGCCTGTATTCACTACAACTCTCTCTATCTCTCTATGAACTCACAAACTGCAGCAGACTTGAAATTTGAGTGTATCTCAGGCAGGAAAGAAAAAAAAATCTTTAAGGTTCTTAATTTGTTTTCTTGTCTTGCCAATTTTCACGTCGATGTATGCTACAGCTTAACTACTACAGTGTTCTTAAGTTTGGTTGTTTTGGCTGCAAAAGAAAAAAGTTTTATGGGTATAACAGTGAAGACAGCATACTGCAGTAAGGATGTGCAAATTTTCAGTGTGAGTGTGTCAATTTTCAGGGTAATATCTACTGTAGCTAAGCAATAAACAGCTTAGATATTTCAGTATTCTGAATGTGAGACTAATGCAAAAATGCAGCTACCAGGAGTATTCATCATAAATAAATTTTATGAATACCACATCAAGAAGTGTATGTATTTACAATATATTATGGAACACAAAATCAGACCAGTATCGACCGTGGTGAAGATATGGTGAATTTTTGAAGTTTGGTGGGTCGTACCTTGACCTTCCATTGTACCAAAGACTAATGAGGCATGCATGGGGTATGCTGTGAATGCCTGAAAAAGCTCCAGATGTGTTCATACGACATATTTCAAGTCACTTGTCAACAATTCGTCCCAAATCAATGCACAGAAAATTAAATTTTCAACACAATGGTGGAGCTGTACGTGCAGTGCATCTCAGAACAGGTGTGGCTGCAAGTCTCAGTTCATGGGTTAAAGAGGTATGTGACCCGGTAGCTCTTTTGGTTGCTAAAATCTTCAACAAGTCACTGGAAACAGGGCAAATGGAAGAAGATTGGAAGCTGGAGATGTGACCCCAATCTTTAAGGAAGGGGATCAAGAATGTTCTCAGGATTACCATTCAATTAGCCTGACCTTTATCATGGTACAACCTTTCTAACAACTTTACCTCATCATCCTTCCCTCCTCTTTTCTACTCTGATGGCTCTGTAGCTATTTCTTCTACTGATAAAGCAGATCTCTTCGCTCAGACTTTCTCCTCCAATTCCACCTTAGACGATTCCGGTGCTATTCCTCCATCACTTCCCCCCTCTGACTTCCTCTTGACTGACATTAAAATTTCTTCAGCTGATGTGTTTTCTGCCATCACTGGCCTCAATACTAAAAAGGCATATGGTCCTGATGGAGTCCTTCCTGTTGTCCTCAAAAACTGTGCTTCTGTGCTTACACCCTGCCTAGGTAAACTCTTTCGCCTTTGTCTCTCAACTTGTACCTTTCCTTCTTGCTGGAAGTTTGCTCTCATTCAGCCAGTCCCAAAGAAGGGTGACCATTCCCAACCCTCTAACTATCGTCCAATTGCATTAACATCCTGTATCTCAAAAGTTTTCGAGTCAATTCTTAACAGAAAAATTTTAAAGCATCTTTCCTGTCACAACCTTCTTTCTGATCGTCAGTATGGGTTCCGTCAGGGACGCTCCACTGGCGATCTTCTCACCTACCTTTCAGACTCTTGATCATCCTCCTTTCGGAACTTTGGCGAAAGCTTTGTCATTGCACTTGACATTTCAAAGGCTTTCGATCGAGTCTGGCATAAATCTTTAATTTCAAAACTGCCCTTTCTATCCTTCTATCTGTGCCTTCATCTCTAGCTTCCTTTCTGGTCGTTCTATAGCCGCTGTTGTAGACGGCCATCGTTCCTCTCCTAGACCTATCAACAGTGGTGTTCCTCAGGGTTCTGTCCTATCACCTACTCTCTTCCTTTTATTCATCAATAACCTTCTAAGCTGTACATTTAACCCTATCCACTCATATGCTGATGATTCCACCCTTCACCTTTCCATTCAGTTCCTGCAACGTCCATCTCAGCAGTTACTTCAACAAAAAAGGGATGAGGCTATGGCACACCTAATGTCTGACTTGGCTCGTATCTCTGATTGGGGTAAAAATAATCTTGTTATTTTTAATGCATCAAAAACTCAGTTCTTACACTTATCAACCCGACAAAATCTTCCTCAGGATTATCCACTAATGTTTAATAATGAACAGTTATGTCCTGCATCATCCTTGAACATGCTTGGGGTTTCATTCTCTCGGGATTTGTCTTGGAAAGAACATATTACATCTCTTGTGAAATCTGCTTCCAAGAGATTGGGTGTGCTAAGCCGATTCCAAACTTTCTTTACCCCTGCACAGTTGTTGACCTTGTACACGGGTTTTATTCCCCCGTGTATGGAGTACAACTCTCATGTGTGGGGAGGCTCCCCACATGCAGCTCTTCTCAATAGGGTGGAGTCAAAGGCTTTTTGTCTCATTAACTCTCCTTCTCTTACTGATTCCCTTCAACCTTTGTCTCTTCGCCGCACTGTTGCATCTTTATGTCTCTTCTATCGCTACTTCAATGGTCACTGTTCCTCTGAACTGTCTGCTTGCATCCTTCCACCTCTACGACGGGCACGTAGTACCCGTCTAGCAACAAACTCTCATCCCTTTTCTGTCCAACTCTCTAATGCAAGAGTTAACCGTTACTCCCAGTCCTTCATTTATGCAACTGGTCAACTCTGGAACTGTCTTCCTCTGTCTGTATTTCCTACTTCCTATGATCTCCAGTCTTTCAAACGCAGTGTGTCCAGGCATCTCGAAATGAATGGATCTTGAATTTGGCTCTCTTTTGTATTGTTTTTGCTTTTTCTTGGAAGGAACAGTTATGCAGGCCTGTGGCCTTTGGTTCCTTCTTCCTTGCATAAAAAAAAAAAAAAGATGGAATAATTGTAGACAGGACAGTAGAATAACTGGCAAATCACAACCAAAATAAGGACTCCCACCATGGGTTCAGATGACATCATGCTTAACCAACTTGCTTGAATTTTTCCACAAAATATTGTGTATGACAGGAATAAAGCAGTAGACATCCTTTACTCTGACTTTCAAAAGACTTTTGATAGCATGCCTATCTAAGACTAACATCAAAATTGCAAAACCTTGGTATTAATACAGAGGTTATACTCTGGACAGAAACTGGCTAATGGATAGTAAACAATGAGTAGCGATCAACAGAATTTCTTCTGACTGGGCTCCAGTCACTTCTGGAGTTCTACAAGGGTCAGTCCTTGGTCCACTCCCATTTGTCATTCATGACAATGACACAGATGTTGGTCTGTTAAGTGTGATCATGACACAAATGTTGGACTGTTAAGTGTGATCATGAAACAGATGTTGGTCTGTTAAGTGTGATCATGGCACAGATGTTGGTCTGTTAAATGTGATCATGACAAAGATGTTGGTCTGTTAAGTATGATCTCTCAGTAAGCAGATGACATCAAACTTGGAGTAAATGTGTGCAGTCTTGATGGGACTGAAAAACAACAGACAGGTTTGTGTAGGCTAGGGGAATTGTCTGAGAATAGAAATTATGGTACCATTTATCTTGGAGAAATGCAAGATGATGCATATTGGCCATGCAAATCCCAGGTCAGACTATTTACATTATAGAAAAACTCTGAAGATGAATGATTTGGAAAAGAACTTAGGTGTACTGATTATTAATAGTGGCCTAAAATTAACCAAACACTGAATAGAAGTAAAGAAAAATACCCAGAAATTGCTACACTACATCCAAGAAACAGATTCATTACAGGATAGAGAGATTTTCTTACACCCTTTAACTCTTAATATAGATGCTTCTGGAGTACACTATGCAGCTCTGGTCACCTACACTTAGGGAAGACATAGACTGACTGGAAAGAGTTCAACCCAGAGCTACAAAACACAGCATCCATCAGGCGACTGAGTTATCAGGATCACCTGAGGACTCTAGGGGCGTTTTCATTAGAAACCCCCAGACTACAAAGTCAGCTCATTGAAGAGTTTAAAATACTGAATGGGTTTGGCAATCCTGACCTAGAGAGTTGTTTAGTCTCAACATGAACTCGACATACAACCTTGGTTGGAAGTTGGAATTGAAAAGATTTAACACCAGCATTTGTGAAAACTTTTTCACTTACAAGATCAGCTCAACCTGGAATACTCCTCAAGGATGTTATTACTAGCACTACAGCTGAGCAGTTTAAAAGAAACGTCAATAGGATCTTATTCACACTAGAATGAGTGCGAACTGGATATGCATTCCTGAGCATATACAAAGTACCTCCTTGGTATGGAACGCAAGGTCTTTCTTTATATCAATTTTCTTGTAATTTTTTTTCTCTCTCGTGACAATAAAAGCATTCACTTAACCCGCTGAGTCCCATCAACGTATGGGTATGTCAGAACTTTTTTTCACACTGAGATCCGTCAATGTACCGGTACATTCTGCAATTGCAAGGTCCATCATTTGCACATTTTTCAAGTTTCGCGGAGATTTTGGGCAGTCATATGTGGGAGACCTTCCACTACCAGCCGCCAGGCGGCGACACTGCCTGACCACACTTTAGTACATTACCACACCTTAGTACATTACTAGTACTGTGTGTGCTTGTGATATATGATGCTCACTATAATAGTAAGGCCTATAAATATGTGATAACAGTTATATAAGGTGGAAAACGGTATAATGTTTGTGGAAAAGTATAATGTAAGCTGAAAAATAGAATGTAAGGTGAAACATGTCATAGTGAGTCAACTGTGCAAGAATTTGGCAATTTTGATGTGTTTAATGAGTGAAACAACGTTTATATTGCTTATATTATTGTGTGAAAACCAATATATTCTTGTACTACATATAAATTCAAACCAAATGAACAAATATCTACGTAGTCTGAGTGGTTTGCAATACAGTAGTTACCCCTACCATAGAAAACGTGACAGCAGCAGCGCGGCTCCACAGAAGACAGTACCAGGCGTTCGGAGGGTCACCTACATAGTGCACTTATAAGCTCAGGTAAGCACTTTTTCTGGTATTTTCCAATGTTTCTCATAAAAAGCGGAGGTTTGAGGGTCACTAATGAGGGTGGGGTGGGGGTGGTCATTAGTGAAAAATTGGCCGGGATGTGGTGGGTTAAAAGATTAGTGTTGTGTAAACACTGGTTTATCACTAGAGCCTTCTATGCTATCCATGTCTTACTGTAGTAGTTTAGCCACATTTTTAGAAGAGCTGCCTAGCACGGGTCATTCCGGCTTCTGCAGTTATCCCGCCTTCTTATTGTCTCATGTTCGACTGCTGATGGGAGGGAGGGAGGGGGTTACAGTTGTGCATATCAGGTTGGTGGTCCATGCTGAGTCAGGATGGGAAGTGCTCTCAATACAATTAGCTAGCTGCAACTGATGGATATATTTTTTGCCTCACTTCCATCTTGTGTAGTGTTTGTGATAAGTGGTATTAGAGGTAGACTGCGAGATGATGCTGATTTCATGTGTGCAGCGTGTCGGGGAGAGCAGGTGGAGATTGTTAGGCGTGAGAGGGTTGAACTTGCAGGTGAGTCTCTTGAGTGTGTGGAGGAGTTTTGTTATTTGGGAGACATGTTATGTGCCGGAGGTGGGGCTGGAGTTAGCTTGGTTGCTAGGGTAAGAAGTGGTTGGAAGAAGTTCAGGCAGCTGTTGCCTCTCCTGACATTGAGAGGACTCTCCTTACATGCTAAGGGGTCTCTGTATGCAGCATGTGTTAGGAGTGTGATGCTGTTTGGTAGTGAGACCTGGGCAGTAAAGGAAGAGGATATTCGCAGGTTTAAACGTACAGAAATGACAATGATTAGGTGGATGTGCAGTGCGTCCCCGCGTGCAAGGCCTGGGGGGACTAGGTTTACGATGGAAGAGTTGAGAGGTAGGATGGGACTGGAGTGTATTGGTGTTGTGATGAGGAGATGTAGGCTGAGGTGGTTTGGACATGTGGAGAGGATGGGGGATGATAATTGGGTACAGAGGGTGAGACGTGTTAATATTGGGGGAGGGATTGGGAGGGGTAGACCGAGAAAGACATGGGATGAGGTCATTAAGTGTGACTTAAGGGTTAAGGGACTGAACAGGGAGGCTGCCAGGGATCGAGCAGCGTGGAGAGCCGCCATTAGGTGACCAAGGCCGACGCATGCAAGCATGTTGGAGCCTTCAAAAACGAAACAAAACAAAATGAAACTGTCTCCAGATAATTTTGTTTACCTAAATAAGGTATGCTCAAAATATTTCTAATACAGTAATCCCTTGGTTATCAGGCACAACTTGTACTGAACATGGCACGTGACAATGTAACTGAATGATAACAAAAGCACAGAATCTAAGGGATTTATCCTAACTGGTACTGTGCACTCCACTCATAAACCCAAATTGTCAGCAGGAACTGCACACACTGCACCATCATTGTTGACAGAAACCACAGTGCACAATCACTGTCTGCAGAAATGGCACATGCACCATCGTTGCTGGTGAAAACCACAGACACTGCAACATCATTATTGGCAGAAACCACAGACACTGCACCATCAGTGTCAGCAGAACCCACAGTCACTGCACTATCACTGTTGGTAGAAACCACAGACACTGCACCATCACTGTCAGCAGAATCCACAGACACTGCACTATCAATGTTGGCAGAAACCACTGGCACTGTGCCAACATTGTTGAAAGAACCCAGACACTGCACTATCATTGCTGGCAATAACCACAGGCACTGTGCCAACGTTGTTGGCAAAAACTACAGACATTGCACTATCACTGTTGGCAGAAACCACAGACACTGTACCAACAAAGTTGGCAAAAAACACAGACAATGCACCATTATTATCAGCAGAAACCACAGACACTGCACCATCACTGTCAGCAGAAGCTGCAGATACTGCACCATCACTGTTGGCAGAAACCACAGACATTGTACTATCACTGTCGGCAGAAACCAGTCCAGGTGCGTGATAGTGATATCTTTTAGCCAAAAAATGCACATAATGGCAGGAACACAGATTTTCATCTTGCAGTGATAATAAAAACCTCTACAACCGCATGATCACAGTAGCGCGTTGGAGTTTTTTTTATAATATGATGATATGTATGCTAGTGATTTTTTTTTTTTGTTAACAGTGTGATAATATCATCATTGCTTAGTGATGTTACAGCATTTTGGAAGCCCATTATAATATGATGATATGTATGCAAGTGATTTTTATTTTTGTTAACAGTGTGATAATGATATCATCATTACTTAGTGATGTTACAGCATTTTGGAAGCCCATGTTTATGACTGTGGTCATATGTGTAGCTAATCAGCAGCAACTCTTATATTTTACTGGTGTTAGTGGGGGTATGCACTCTCTGAGTTCTTTCCAGTTACTATTTGTTCTTTTGACATTGAGGGTAATATAATTCAATTTGTTTCTATTATGTGATCTTACAACAGTGGTGATAATATGACTGCCTGATAGTGCTTTTATTTTTTGACCTTTTGTTATTTTGACTGCCTGAAATTGTTTCTATTGTGTAATGAATTTCTAAAGTTGTTTGTACTATGTGATCTCACAATAGTGTTGATAATATGACTTCCTGATGATGTTCTGACTGATCTTTTGACATATGATTGCCTCAAGGTGTTTCTACTGTGTGATCTTAAAGTAATGATGGTAATATGAGCATCTGATGGTGTTGTTATAATGTAATATTATCACTGTGGCAATATTATGACTCCATGTTAATGCCAATGACTTTATGTATGGCTTTGGTTATATAAGCATTTTTTATTACAATTCCAGACATCATTATGGCCTCACCATCAAAGAAACGTCAGTATGATGAAAGCTGCATTCAGTATGCATTCACTGCTATCATCAAAAATGGGTGTGAATTTCCACAGTGTGTTATATGCCACAAAGTTTTATCACTGGAGTGCATGAAACCAATCTTTCTCAAGTGACATTTGAATAGTTAAGCAGTAGGTGGGGGCGCTCACCATCCACTCACTCGATGTAGTGCTGCTCTCAGACGACTGCCCTTTCCTTTTTTCCTTCCTTCTTTCTTTCTTTCCTTCCTCTTCTGTGTTTCTTTCCTTCTTTCTTTCCTCTTGTCTGTGGGTGACTCTACACTGAGTGACAAGCCAAATGGTCTCCTGTACACCAGGAAACCATTTACCACATTGGATGGTGACCATATAACCAAAGTATGGCACCTGGTGGTTTAGTGGACGAATTAAGGCGCTTCAGCCAGACTAAGCCAATGTAGGTTTATATCTAACGGGTGGTTGGGGTTTATTGCTCACATAATGCCAGTCAGGGATGAGTGAGCCTGGTCACTCTCATCTTAAATGTCAAGACCAACCTGCCTAGCCCCAGGCACCTACGCTCCTCATGGGGCAACACAGGATTTGATGATGAATGAATGAATGATATTCATCAACGAACAGTATTATTTGTGAGGGGTACTGATGTGGCATTCTCCTCAGCCTCACATCCAGTAACACAGTGGGCTACTGTGTATTTTTACAGAAAGGGACAATTAACTTCTCTGCAGTGCTGTGAGTTATTTTTTGTGTGCAGTTCTGAGTGATATCATGTATGATGCACATAACCCAGATTCATTCTCTCAACTGAACTGTTCTAAACAAACAAAGCATGCTTCAGCCTATCTTCCTTCTGCATGAATAAGGGCCCATTCTCACTTTACTGATTTGGATGACGAACATATATATATACATACTGTACATCGTTAGATATGTATATGCCAAGATTTCAAGCAACACAATATGAAATAAACAGGGAATCTGTAAGCAAATTTGCTGTCCAGCTTGATGAGCTGACTGATGTAGCTGCTTGTGCCCAACTCCTGGTGTTTATACAATACAATAATGGGGATTTCAAGGAAGATTTCTTGTTCCGTCATGCTTCAGAGCTGACTAAAAGAGGTGATGACATTTTCCATGGTCTCAAATTTTTTAGAGATTGAAGGACTTTCTTGGAATATTATGTGCATGCACAACTGACAATGCTTGGCTGTCATTCAGCATTTCAGGGAAGAGTAAATGAGACAAAGCCTGAAACACTGCATCTTCACTATACGCTATACAAGTATGCTCTGACATCTAAACTCTCCCACCAGAGCTAAGATTAGTACTTGATGATGATGTGCACATGGCAAATACCGTACCATCAAGTACTGTAAAACATGACTCTTCCACCTACTGTGCCATGAGGTTGGAGCAGATGACAAAAGTTACTCTTTCACACCAAGGTTTGCTGGCTGTCATGGGGAAATGTGTTATCAAGGGTAGAGCCAATGAAGGTGGAGCTTTCAGAATTCTTCAGATTTGACAAGACAGTCACTTGAGTTCACCAAGAAATTGTGAGACAACCCATGGCACCAGAAGCTGGCCTACCTGAATGACATATTCTCATGTCTAAACTCATTAAATTTATCCCTCGAAGGCCATTTTACCACAGTGACTTATTTCATGGACAAACTAAGATTATTCAACATGATGCTGGAGTTATGGGAAGGGAAGGTCAAAGTTGAAAATCTTTGCATGTCTGAACACCCTAGTGAGATAAAATGCAAAGGCACTGGAAAATTAGAAATGGTGCATCTTGTGCAAACACATCTTTCTTCCCTGCAGACAGGGTTGCTGTCTTATTTCCCCAAACCGAGTGAGTAGGAATCAAAATTGATTAGAAACCCATTCACTGTTAATGTGCACCTTCTCCCAGACAACATGCAAGACTTCCCATTGCTGGTGATTGACTTTGCTGCAAAAGATGCACCTGAAACACTTCCTCTCATCAAGTTTTGCTCTAAAGCAAGTGGGCTTTACCCTGCTGTAGCTGATGTCGCTGTGAGGTCTTTGCTGATGTTTCCAAGTACCTACATGAGAAAGGATTTTCAACATGGATGCACATGAAAACTAAACACTGAGCACAGCTCAATGTAGCATGACTGCTGAGTATGTCTGTCTGATACTGTTCCTCGAACTATGAAATTTGGTTGCATACAACAAGCACAGCCTTCACAGTGAAACTTAATACTGGTTGTTATATTTAAAACATAACCTTACTGCTTACTTGCCAAAAAAAGAAATTATAATTTCATTAGTCATACAACAGCTGGTATAGTACCACTCAACACTGAATTAGCACTAATGATTATATTCTACATGTAACTACAGATCACTCCTGTGTAGTATAATTTGTACATGGACTATGATGTTACTACTTAATGAAGTCATCAAAATTTCAACCACTTGATAAAATCCATTGTACTGTAAACTGAATTAATCTTAATATATTATCATTCTATATTCAGTGCCAGATTAATGGGGGTATAGGTTGATGGTCTGATAACTCATGGGGTACTTGGTGGGAAATAGGTTGAGAACCCCTAACACAGAATGATGATTTCGGCAAAGAGTCAGGTGTGTTCTGATTTACTCAGACTCTTGTGGAGTGGCGAAGAATTCTAAAGTTAAAGGAGCATCAGTGTTGCAAAGTTTTCATGTTAAAGTGCATAGGTAGATGTTATAAGCATTATGATATTATGTGAAACTGGCAAACTCAGGGCTCGATGAGTAACAAGTTAACACATTGACGTAATGAGTAGATGTTAGGTAAGACATAGGTTCAGTTCATGTGAAGCAATTCTTGACAAGTTTATACCACCTGATTAACTGTTTATTATTCAGGCTTACTTTACCCATATAACTAGACCTGCAAGGTATGGTAAAGCTGAATAATAAACAGCCAACCAATCAGCATAATTCTGTATGAAGAGTAGATGCACATAAAATGAACCCACACAAAACCTACTCTTTACATCAAAAAGTCAACTTAGGGAGTCAAATTCTTCCAACCCCAAGTTTGTCAGTTAATATCCACACAATATCACAAAACTCTGTTCACAGATTTTAATTACACTAAATATAAAAACTCTCAAACTTTACTGCTTCCTCACCAGTTGACTTCTTAATTACTCTTAAAGTCTGTCTATGTCAAAACACAGCTGCTTCATGGCTTGACTCATCATGTTCTGTGCAAAACTCCAAATCTGCCAACTCACAATGTTCCAGTTAGGCACCCATCATTTGCATTTCTTCAACACAAAGTTTCACTGCTCCTCTACATCTGCAACTTTAATATCCCTGAAAAGTTAAGAGGAAGAATGGGACTGGAGTGTACTGATGTGATGAGGAGGGGTAGACTGAGATGGATTGGGCATGTTGAGAGAATGGAGGATGACAACTGGGTGCAAAAGGTGAGAAGTGTGAACATCAGGGATAGGGTTGATAGGAGCAAACCTGAAAAAGACCTGGGATGAAGTCATAAGAATGTGACCTCAGGAATAAGGGACTGAACAGGGAGGTTGCCAGAGATCAAGCAGCATGGAAAGCTGCCATTAGGTGATCAAGGCCAAGACATTGAGGCATATTGGAGTCTTTATAAATGGTACAATTCAAACCATGTGTACTTTTGGTTCTGACAGCCAGCTAAGCACATGCCTTGTGCAATTTCTCACAATTTTCCCAGCTGTACAATGCTGCTTCCACTGCCGTTGTTTTCTTCTACAAGAGTGCAAAAGCACCCACATCACATTTTTGTTGGATAGTGTGATTTACCCCTGCCAGGCTGATTCTTTGAAAGGTAGCTTGTCCCCCCTGACTCATTGTTTTAAAACCACTGTAAATCTGTATCTCATAAGAAGCTTGCAGCTTGGCCCATGCACATCTTCATTGTGCCTCATTATGAGGTCTGCAGATCAGCAAGGGTAAAGAGCATTCCATGGGTGAGGCATTAATGAAATTTCTTTGGGATTTGTATGTTTGGGGGTGCGGAAATATGGGGACTCTGGAGTTTAACTCCCTATTTTACATGTAAATATCTGTCACAATTTAGCATGAAACTGACAGTATTAGGTTTCTCAGAACTTATATTATAGAGGTACTTCACTGTACATATTTATTTATTTATTTTTTTTAACACACTATGATACTGATAACTATTTCTACACTAATCCACAAAACTTACCAACATATCCAATGAAGTACGATGCATGATTGGGCTTCCCACCTATAAGGCCCAAAGACTGTGGCATTTTAAAGCATTTCTGCAAGAGAAGTTAGATGTAGCATTAATACAGTACATAATGTTACCATTATCTACCTTTAACTAACCATTACCATCAGCCATAAGCAAGCAAATATCAATTTAAAAATTACATTTTATTTTCATATTTTCCATTTTTTTTTATTTTTTATAGAATTTCAAGTCATTAACTTAAATCCAGGCAGCATATAATGTAACATTCCTACAACAAATTTTAAAAAGTAGTTTGAGATAACCTAAAATAATATGGAAAAAATATTGATATAATCATATAATTTTCATTATCATTTAATAATAAATGACCAGCTATTATATTGACCATTAATCGAACTGCTAAAGTTCCAGGTCGACTATACAGTAATCCCTCCATTATCCGACATAATAGAGCCAAAAGCATGTCCGGATATTGGTTTTGTCCGGATATTGGTCCTGAAGCTCCAGCACTGGTTTTTCATGACCCTAACCTAACCTAACCTAAATCAGAAAACTACCTTCCTACCTCCCTACTGGACATGTATAGCACTTATTTAGGTCCCTTTTCACATAAACAATGCACATATAGCATGAATTTATTGAATTTTAACCAAAAAATGATGATTTAGAGGTGAGTGAGTCATAGGTGCTCAGAACTTGCCAGCATAGTATAAGTAAGTATCTGACATGGAAATCATCTTTTCTCACATTTTATGCACTAAATTATTGGATACAAAGCATCAAATACAGTAAATGATGTAAACTGCTACCAGAAAAATGGTTAGGTTAGGTTAGGTTATGACCGGACATGAAATTCACTGCTTCCACCTTTTTCCTAGCTGGTGCACTTAAGAACCATGCATAAAAGAATTAAATTAAAAGCAGGAAATTATGATTAACACAATGTCAGGTTAGGTTAGGTTAGGACCGGACATGAAATTAACTGCTTCAACTTTTTTTCTTGCATGGGAAAATTAAATTGCAAGCAGGAAATTATGATTAACATTTAGGGTAATTTTTTAACACATTAACAGCATGATGAAAACAGGTTAGGCATGAAAATCTTTATGGTAACCATAGGTTAGGTTAGGTTAGGACCAGACATGAAATTAACTGCTTCCACCTTTTTTCTAGCTGTTTTACCTAAGAACCATGCATGGGAAAATTAAATTGCAATCAGGAAATTATGATTAACATTTAGGGTAATTTCTTAACACATTAACAGCATGATGAAAACATGTTAGGCATGAAAATCTTTATGGTAACCATAGGTTAGGTTAGGTTAGGTTAGGACCGGACATGAAATTAACTGCTTCCACCTTTTTTCTAGCTGTTTTACTTAAGAACCATCATTTTCATTTTCGTTTTTGAAGGCTCCAACATGCTTGCATGTGTCGGCCTTGGTCACCTAATGGCGGCTCTCCACGCTGCTCGATCTCTGGCAGCCTCCCTATTCAGTCCCTTAACCCTTAAGTCACATTTAATGACCTCGTCCCATGTCTTTCTCGGTCTACCCCTCCCAACCCCTCCCCCACTATTAACACTTCTCACCCTCTGCACCCAATTATCATCCCCCATCCTCTCCACATGTCCAAACCACCTCAGCCTACCTCTCCTCATCACAACACCAATACACTCCAGTCCCATCCTACCTCTCAACTCTTCTATCGTAAACCCAGCCCCCCCAGGCCTTGCACGCAGGGACGCACTGCACATCCACCTAATCATTGTCATTTCTGTACGTTTAAACCTGCGAATATCTTCTTCCTTTACTGCCCAGGTCTCACTACCATACAGCATCACACTCCTAACACATGCTGCATACAAAGACCCCTTAGCACGTAAGGAGAGTCCTCTCAATGTCAGGAGAGGCAACAGCTCCCTGAACTTCTTCCAACCACTTCTCACTCTAGCAACCGAGCTAACTCCAGCCCCACCTCCGGCACATAACATGTCTCCCAAATAACAAAACTCCTCCACACACTCAAGAGACTCACCTGCAAGTTCAACCCTCTCACGCCTAACAATCTCTGCCTGCTCTCCCCGACACACCGCACACATGAAATCAGCATTATCTCGCAGTCTACCTCTAATACCACTACATCTCTTGTGCACCCACTTATCACAAACACTGCACAAGATGGAATTACTTCCCACACCCATGTGGCAAACTGCACATGGCCACTCTCCCTCTCCTCTGATTGTACCGCCACCAACCCTAGATATCATCACTTTTGTTTTATCTGCATTTACCCTTAAGCCCTTGTGCCCCATACCATCTCTCCACTTCTTAAATCTTTCCTCAGCCTCCCCTTCATTCTCAGCAATCAACACCAAATCATCAGCATACAACATCTCCCATGGGAGTCCCTCTCTGAAGTCACGTGAGAGGGCTTCAAGCACCATGATAAACAACAAGGGACTCAAAACTGACCCCTGATGCACACCAACATTCACGGGAAACTCATCACTCAAAGCTCCATTCACCCTTACCTGAGTGTGAGCACCCACGTACATGGCCATAACCACCCTAACCAGCCACTCTTCCAACCCTAGCTTTCTCATTGCCCACTTCACCACCTCTCTAGGGACTCTGTCAAAGGCCTTTTCCAAATCAACAAAAACAAAATACAATTCCCTTTTCTTGCCAATATATTTTTCCTGAAGCTGTCGAACAATGAATATGGCATCAGTGGTCCCCCTGCCTGGCATAAACCCAAACTGCATCTCATTGATATTCACTCTTTCTCTAATCATACCTTCTAGAACTCTCTCCATTACTTTCATTATCTGATCTAAGAGCTTTATACCTCTGTAATTTCCCCTTTCCAGGGCATCACCCTTCCCTTTGTACACATTTACAATTACACTCTTCAGCCAATCATCTGGGACAACACACTCATATATAATCATATTTATCAGGTCAGTGACTAACCTCACCCCAATATCTCCTGAGGCCTTCAACATTTCGGCAGTCAACCCAGACACACCTGCCGCCTTCCCCACCCGCATCCTGCCTATTGCCTCACTCACAGTAGCAGCGTCAATCAAAGGCCAAGGCCCAAACACTGGATCAGCTGGCTCCAAACCTTCCCTATCCCAATCAAACTCCTCATTCAACAACCGGCTATAATGCTCTCTCCATGCATCTTTAATATCCTCACTGTT
>JAGKTI010000620.1:0-30589 GCA_018397915.1 Birgus latro | reverse complement strand
GTCATAGTCGGTAAGATAAAGGGGGGTAAACATTCCAAAGGCCCAGCCCACTGCACAGTCCTAGGTCCAGGCAATGGATCTGGGACCCCTAGCCCACCAGCTTACTAGTGGCTGTGGTAGTGGCCTCAGGGCACCCTGCAAGGACACCTGCAGGGACACCCTCCAAGCGCGCCTTGGCACTGCAACTGCCCCGCCATTATACACCCACTGATAGGGCAGCCTCCTGGGGCGCTACTCCCAGGTTCGGGCCCCTCTCTATTGAGCGGAAGCGGCAGCCTGGGAACCGCAATGCCCTGTACCCTCTAGCACAGGTTCGAGCCCCATCTCGCCCCGGACCCGTGATCTATGCCGGCGGAACCCCTGTCAAGCCTCCCCCCGAAAGTCCGCCACTAGGTAGCGGGGGCAAAGTTTTCTGGCCGCATGCCCTTGCTGGCGTCAACCCCTGTAACGTAGTGGGGTACGTTGTGTGATATGTAAAGTGCCTGTGGTGTAGTGCATATGACAGTTAGAGGAAATGTTTGGGAGAGTATGCTGGTCTACTCTCCATGTTACTGTCACACTGAAAAGGTCAGCAAAGGAGGATGATTAGGTAGCTAGTGAAAGGAGCTCCAGCTCTCCCTATCACCAGCATTCCATTCCCCTCGGGAGTGCTACCCTGTTCGGCCCGTGCTACAGCCTCCTCCTACAAGTTAGTTGTTTTTACGGGGTGGGGCACTAACCCACCACCAATCCTTTCAGTCGCCTCTTACGACAAGCAGGGATACTGGGGGAGAATTCTTGAACCCCCCTACCCCCATGCATGGGAAAATTAAATTGCAAGCAGGAAATTATGATTAACATTTTTGGTAATCTTTTAACACATTTACAGCATGATGAAAACAGGTTAGGCATGAAAATCTTTATGGTAACCATAGGTTAGGTTAGGTTATGACCGAATATGAAATTCACTGGCTTCCACCTTTTTCCTAGCTAGTGCACTTAAGAACCATGCATGAAAAAACTAAATTGCAAGCAGGAAATTATGATTAACATTTTTGGTAATTTTTTAACACATTTACAGCATGATGAAAACAGGTTAGGCATGAAGGTAGGGTACTTACAAACAAGAAGCTGCCATCCTGATGTAATAACCCACTCTATCATCTCAGACTCTGCCAGGAAGACCTTGCACCTGACACACCTTTCCAATTGAGAATCACCAGCACTTATCACGAACACTTTCCACAACGTTTTTTTTTTTTTATATCTGGAATCACATCACTTCACAGCACTGTACATAACAGTAAATTCCATCAACACACACATGATGAAGAAGGTGAAGAGCAGTATCAAGCACTGCAGGAGGTAGGGTATCACCACAAAAACAATCACTTTGGCTGCCATTGTCGGAGGTGTTCACGAGGCAGTAGCTGAGTGGGAAATGGCGACTGACAGACAGGCACCATGAGCGTAAACATAGCTGATCAGCGCGGGCGGGAAATTGAAACTGACGCGGTCCCAAAAAATCGAATTTTTTCGAATTTTTCGAATTTTTTGGCATTTTGGGGGCTGGGCAGCCCACAATATCTGAATAGTGAGTATGTCCGAGTACTGGACATCCGAATAATGGAGGGATTACTGTATTCCTAATACTGTACTTTCAGTTAACACTATAAAAGGTATTAAAGCAATGGGCATTCCTTGAGGGACTAAATGAGCAAATATGTGCTGAGTATGATTAAATCAACCATAGATTATGAAAATTAACCAGAGGGGAAGTGCCAATCCTAAAGTCATAACTAAATGCCTAGATCTTGTAAACACATTGGGTAAAAGACATAAAAAAAATACTAAAAACAATAAAAGAAAATAAAGACACAAAAATAATAGTTCTCTGTTGCTGAGTTGGTCCAAGAATGCTTTTGAATTCTTGATGTACAGGCATGTTTAGTTTATGTCAGGTAATACTACCAAGATGGAGAAACCCAATACAGTATATGTAAGGCAAAAATATTAACCCCAAGAAGGCAAAAAGCCAGTTTAACTCCAGTTCTATTAAACCAAATGAAGGTTCAAAAATGGAAAATAATCTCGCTATCACTTTTTAATACTCTCTTCAATATTAATTGCTTCTTCATTTAGTCTAATTTCTCTAGGAACTCTGATGTACAGTAATAGTTTCTTACAATGAAAACAATAAACGCAAATAAAATCCCTCCACTATCCGACGTAACAGAGCCAAAGGCATGTCCGGACAGTGGTTTTATCTGGATAGTGGCCCTGAAGCTCCAGCACTGGTCATTCACGACCCTAACCTAACCTAACCTAAATCAGAAAACCACCTACCTACCGAACATGCATAGCACTTATTTAAGTCCCCTTTCACATAAATAATGCACACAAAGCATGAACTGACTGAATTTTAACCAAAAAATGATGATTTAGAGGTGGGTAAGGCATAGGTGCTGACAACTAGCCAACAAGTGTAAGTATCAGACATGGAAATCACAATGAAAATCACCCTTTCTCACACCATATGCATTAAATAATAGACACAAAGCATGAAATAATTGAATTTTAACCCAAAAATGATGATTTTGAGGTAAGTAAGGCATAGATGTTCACGAGTTGGCAGCTTAGTGTAAATAAGTATCGGATGTGGCAATCACTATGAAAATCATCATTTCTCACATCTTATGCACTAAAATATGGGATACAAAGCATCAAATAAATAAACTGTTACCAGAAAAAGAGTTAGGTATGGCAAAGGTGTTCACTGTTCACCAACAGCACCGGTCATTCTTGACCCTAACCTAACCTAACCTAACCTAAATCAGAAAACCACCTACCTACCTCCCTACCGGACATGCATAGCACTTAATTAAGACCCCATTCACATAAATAATTGGCACAAAGCGTGAATTAATCGAATTTTAACCCCAAAATGATGAATTTGAGGTAAGTAAGGCAGGGGTGTTCACGAGTTGGCAGCTTAGTGTAAGTATGTATCGGATGTGGCAATCACTATGAAAATCATAATTTCTCATATCTTATGCACTAAATATGGGATACAAAGCATCAAATAAATAAACTGTTACCAGAAAAAGAGTTAGGTATGGCAAAGGTGTTCACTGTTCACCACCATCACCGGTCATTCTTGACCCTAACCTAACCTAACCTAAATCAGAAAACCACCTACCTACCTCCCTACCGGACATGCATAGCACTTAATTAAGACCCCATTCACATAAATAACTGGCTATAAAAAATGAATTAATCGAATTTTAACCCAAAAATGATGAATTTGAGGTGAGTAAGGCAGGGCTGTTCACGAGTTGGCAGCTTAGTGTAAGTAAGTATCGGACATGGCTATCACTATGAAAATCATTTCTCATATCTTATGCACTAAACAAAGCATCAAATAAATAAATTATTACCAGAAAAAGAGTTAGGTATGGCAAAGGTGTTCACTGTTCACCAACAGCACCAGTCATTCTTGACCCTAACCTAACCTAACCTAAATCAGAAAACCAGCTACCCACCTCCCTACTGGACATGCATAGCACTTGAGACCCCATTCACATAAATAATTGGCACAGAGCATGAATTAATCGAATTTTAACCCAAAAATGATGATTTTGTGGTGAGTAATGCAGGGGTGTTCGCCAGCTGACTACATAATGAACGTAAGGAAGAGACATAATTATTACTGAGAAAATCACCTTTTCAAAGCCTATGTACTCAAATATGGGACACAAAGCATGAAGTAAATAAAATGTAACCAGAAAAATTATGATTTAGAGGTGTGTGGGGCAAAAATGTTCACCAGTTGACTAGATAGTGAACGTAAGACATGGTAATCACTGAGAAAATCACCTCTTTCACAGCCTGTGCACTCAAATATGGGACACAAAGCATGAAGTAAATAAAATGTAACCAGAGAATGAGGATTTAGAAGTGATTATGGAAAATATTTAGCAGTTGACAATGTTTACTTACAGTCCATGATTGTTGTTTACCCCTATCTCTAAGGTTTTTGCAGTGGTCATAATTGCTCTTGAAGCATGTCCAGTAATCCGGTGTTTAACTACCCTTAATCCTTAGCACTGTGACTTTTGATTATTTAAACAAGAACGAAAATACCGCAAACGATCTGACAGCCGTCCACTGTCCACGGGAGTTGAGACAGAACTAATAGGAGGGAGATTGGGAGGGAAGGGAGCTAGTCGGCGCGCACGGGAAATTCAAACTGACGCGGTCGGAAAAAATCATTTTGTGTGTGTGTGGGGGGGGGGATCAGCCCACAATGTCCGAATAGTGATGTAGTAGTAGAGAGAATACTTATCTATCTATCTATCTATAGCTCGACGCCCTAATCCCGCAAAGAGTGGCCGCAGACAAAACGCCTAAGTCGCTCTGTCACCCACCATTAGTGTACCCTCCCCCCAGCTCACTCCCCCCTCCCTCATATACCTCTCAACTCCATCCCTCCACCTCATCCTCAGTCTTCCCCTCCTTCTTCCACCCTCCACTCCACCTGCATACACCCTCTGAGTCAGTCTTTCATTCTCCATTCTCTCCACATGTCCAAACCACCTCAGTGTACTTCTCCTAATCTTCTCAACCACATCCACATCCACCCTACAACGTTCCTTTACTTCTTCATTCGTCAACCTGTCTTTCCATGTCACTCCATATGCTCCTCTCAAGTAACTCATTTCCACTGCTCTCACTCTTGACTTGTTACCCTCTAGCAAGGTCCATGCCTCACTTCCATACGTCAGGGTAGGGATCACAATACTATCATACAGTGACTTCTTGACTTCCATACTCACCTCCCTATTTCTCGTCACTGCTTTCAGTGAACCAACAACCTTCCTTCCCTGCTGTACCCTTTCAAGTATTTCATTCCCAAAACTTCCATCCTTACTCATCACACTACCCAAGTACTTGAATGCACTCACATTCTCCATATCCTCACCATCCAACCTCACTGTGCATTCTGTGACTTCATTCCTTTCAAACACCATAGCTTTACTCTTGTTTACATTGACTTTCAGATTCCTCTTCTTACACACTGTCCCAAATTCATTCACCAAACCTTGCAACTCCCATTCATCTTCACTCAACAATACTGTATCATCAGCAAACAACAACACTGGAATCTTCCACATCTCACCCTCATTCATTAGAGCCATTCCCACATCCACTGCCCTACCTTGCACCTCCTTTACAACCCCATCCATGTATATATTAAACAGCCATGGAGACATCACACAACCCTGTTTCAGTCCCACATTCAGATAAAAAAAACTCACTCAGCTCACCATCCACTCACACAGTAGCCCTAGATCTTTCATACATACTCTTCACAGCACTCAACAATTTCCCCTCCACTCCATATATTCTTAATCCCTTCCACATACCTTGCCTATCTATTCTGTCATAAGCTTTCTCCAAGTCCATGAAGGCAACATACACTTTCTTTCCCTTCTCTAGATAGTTCTCCAATAAACATCTTAGAACAAATATCTGATCTACACACCCTTTTCCCTTCCTAAATCCCCCCATATTCTTCTCCAACTAACTCCTCTGTTATATGCCTAACCCAGTCAATAAGTATTCTACCATATATCTTTCCAGTCACACTAAGAAGGCAACTACCCCTATGGTTACCACATACTTCTCTCTCCCCTTTTCCTTTCTATAAAGGAACAATTATACCTGATTTCCAGTCCTCTGGAACCCTTCCCTCTTCCCAAGCCAATCTACACGACTTCCATGTCCATTCCACAACAATCTCACCCCCATACTTTAGCATTTCACCACACACTCCATGAATTCCTGGGGCCTTTCCCATCTTGATCATCTTCATTGCCTCCACTACTTCCACCCTACTGATCTCTTCCTCCCTCCTCTCACCTCTTCTTCTCCCAGCCATTCCCCAACCACTTATACTCGCACTGCTCTCACTCTCTACATTCAACAAATCCTCAAAGTGCTCCTTCCATCTCTTCAATTTCTCTCTCTTCTCCACCAGCAATCTATTATTCCCATCTTTCACTCCCCTACTATTTCCCTTTTCACTCTGTCTTACTTTCTTTACCTCCTTCCAAAATAATTTCTTACTCTCCCTCCACTTTACACTCAGATTCCTCCCAAACTCCTCATCCACTTTCTTCTTACTCTCCTTCACCAATCTCTTCACCTCTCTTCTCCAGCTCACATATACCTCTCTCTTCTCTCTCTCATCTTCTCCCCTACCTCTACTCGCTAGCCATTCACTATATGCCTTCTTCTTTTGTTCCACAGAATCGGAGCTATCTGTGGAATTGGATGGTATCCTTTCAGGACAACTTAAGCATGACAAACTCGTGTTATTACTCTAACTAACCAACCAGAGGATTATAATTATAAAAGGAATTAAAAGTCCCCCCAAATTAATAACTACAGAATATGGTAAGTCATTTAAACCTTTGCAGATTTGCGATAGAAATTATTAGTTTAGGAGACCTAAGAGTTAAAGATATAACTGACACTTGAAGATAAAAATACAAAGTAACAAAAGCAGTAGGGAAGCTGCAAGGCTTGGTGGATGAGTTTGGGAGAGTGTATAAGAAACAGAATCTAAAGATAAATGTAGGGAAGAGTAAAGTTATGGTCTTCGAGAGAAATGAAGTCACTGAATGTACAGTGAGGCTGGTTGAGGAGGAAATGGAAACTGTGAGAGCATTTAACTACTTGGGTAGTGTGATGAGTATGGATGGAAGTTTAGAGGGTGAAGTGCTTGAAAGGGTATAACAAGGATGAAAGGTTGCTGTTTCCTTGAAAGAAGTGATAAGAAACAGAGAAGTGAGCATAGAAGTGAAAAAGTTACTGCATGACAGTAATCTGATACCAAATCATATGGAAGTGAATTGGCCCTTGTTGGAGAGAGACAATTCAAAAGAGAGAGCAGTGAAAATGAGTTATTTGACAGGAAAATGTGGAGTCACACAGAGAGACAGACTAACAAATGAGGAAGTGAAGGAGCATTGTGGTGTGGATGTGATAGAAGGCATTAGGAGAAACACTGAGGTGGTTTGGCCATATGGAGAGGATGGAGAGCAAGAGACTGACAAGGAGAGTGTATGTGAGTGAGGTGGAGGGGGGGTGGAGGAGGAGGCCGAGGATGGGATGAAGAGATGGAGTGGAGAGGTATATGAGAAAGAGGGGTGTGAGCTGGGAGCAGGGCAGTGAAATGGCACGGGACAGGGCAACATGGAGGCAACTTGTTTGTGGCCACTCCTTCCGGGATTAAGGCATCTGGCAATAGATAGATAGATAGAACAAGGGCAGACCCTAGAAGAACAACTAATAAAACATAATTTACCATTCTTACTAGTTCTTGAATAATTATCATTTTGGAATAAAACCAGTACAAGGGAGAAGGCCCCTCAGAGAAAATAAAGAAAAAAAGACTAATATTTCTACCTCAACAGAAAAGTTATAAGTAAAAAGATGATTAAAGTGAAAAGCTTGCTTATACTGGAAAAGAATAACAATAGATGGAGAAATCAAAGAAGAAAATAACAATAAATTCCTATAGTTACTACTCTAATTAAACCAACACCACGTATTCAACCAATATGACTGATTGAAGAAAAGGCTAGAACTTCTGCAAGGAAGTCTGGTTAATACCTCCGACTGTACCAACAACTGCCGACAGTATTCTAGCTACAGAAAAATAAATTTCCCTTGTCTTATTCTTGCTAAAAACAAAGAAGAAATAGGAGAGCAATTTTTTTTAATACTTATTAAAATCATAGCTTGAGGTCAAAGCAATCTTACTGTAAATTTAGGAAACCAAAAATGGAAAGGAGCATCTCCTAATTTCAAAATTAAAGCAAAAAACAAAATAACAGAGGCAATTTTAAAGTCAAAATAGCATAAAAAATATACTGTAAGGTGGGGTAATCGGTATTCATATACAGTATATGGATGAGTCAATAATTATCTGCACTTTTCGTGTAATTGTTTATCAGAACAACAGTAGAGAACTTACAAGTACATCACTTATCAACACAGTTCCCTTGCTTTGCAAAGCACTCAGTCCAGCATTTCACAAGTCTGGATATGCCCATTAAAAAAAAAAAAAAAAAAAAAAAACCCCATCCATCATCTAATCCTACGTTGCCCCATGAAGAGCGTAGGAGCCCGGGGCTGAGCAGATTGGCCTTGACATTTAAGATGAGAGTGACCAGCTTCACTCATCATTGAGCAGCATTATGTGAGCAATAACCCCAACCACCCCTTGGATATAATCCTTCACTGGCTCAATCCGACTGAAGCACCTTAATTACTTTTTGGTTGTATGGTTAACAACCACAGTAGTAAATGGTTTCCTGGTGTACGTGAAACCGTTTGGCTTGTCACTCGGTGTAGTCACCCACAGGCAGAATGAAGAAGAAAGATTGAAGGAAAGAAAGACAAAAGAGAGAGAGAGAGAGAGTGTGTTTTGGGTTGGTCTCTCAGCCATGTATGCACAGCGTCCTTCACATTTTGGTCCGTGGCAAATCGATGACCTCTTGAGGCGTCTTTGAGAGGACCAAACAGATGGTAATCTAAGGAAGCAAGATCAGGACTAAACGAAGGATGCTCAAATATCTCAAATCCCAGTTCCTGAAGAGTCTGAACAGTGTGTACAGCAGAATGTGATCACGAACTGTCATGCAAAAACAAAACACCTTTCAACAATAGACCTCAGTGTTTGTTTAGAACTGGAGGCTTCAGCCTGTCCCGTAGTATCTTGCTGTAACATGCACTGTTTACTGTTGAGCCCCTCTCCAGATAATGTTCCAGTGCTGGCCCTTGTGAGTCCAAAAAAGCTGTGCAAAAACAAAACACTTTTCAGCAATAGACCTCAGTGTTTGTTTAGAACTGGAGGCTTCAGCCTGTCCCACAGCATCTCGCTGTAACATGCACTGTTTATTGTTGAGCCCCTCTCCAGATAATGTTCCAGTGATGGCCCTTGTGAGTCCAAAAAAACTGTCAGCACAACCTTTCCAACAGAAGGTTGCGTTCTGAATTTATTTTTGGCCGGTGATTGCGGGTGTTTCCATTCCATACTCACACTTACTCTCCGGTTCGAAATGGTGGACCCAGGTTTCATCTCCAGTGATTATCCTTCTCAAGCAAGCATCACCTTCGTTACCACAGCAGTCCAATAAGCACCTTCGTTACCACAGCAGTTCAATAAGCATTGACGGATATTCAAACGATTGCATTTGGAATCCTTGGTGAGTCGTTCAGGGACCCGTCTTGCACATACTTTGTGAAAGCCAAGCCTATTATAGATGATTTCATATGCACAACCAAGGCTAATTTGCATATGATTTGCCACATCATTGATAGTCACTCGTTGGTTCATCAGAATCATGGCGTGGACTTGCTCAATGTTGTCGTCAGCAGTGGATGTGGATCGTCGTCCCATTCCTTTATCGTGTTTAACCCCTTGATGCCGGGCTATTTATAGCACCATTGTTTGCTCACTACAGGAATTTTTATGAAAATTGCCAGTTTTTAAACCTTACTATCTTGGAAACTATAGTGGTTAGGGAAACAAATTAAAGACCATATTACTTATCAACTATTCTTCTTGTGAATGAAAGTATTGCCAGGTCTGTGTGTCATTGTGTTGATGAGTAATGACATGAGGAAGATGAGTAATTTTTGCTGCAAGAAAGGGATGTGTTCATGCGACTGACCGCAGTCCCAACTATGTCTTTACTCTCAACGTATTATTCTCCATTACTAGATAAACTAAACACAGTGGTGTCCATGGCACTCCCTATGGCACTATCACAGAGTCTTTTCCTAGTATCTTTGAAAAGAAGCTTAGAAGGGTGGATGAGGCAAAAGTCCACGTGAAATGGGAACGGAATAGGACAAGATGGGTTAAGAAAAGATTGTCTAACACCTGGCAAAGTCACAAAGATGACTCAGGTATGGTTGGCTCGGCTGGCTGGAGTCCCTCCCTAGCTTTTGCTGATGAGATAAAGTGGCGTCCACTTCAAACCGTGGCGCAAAAACAAGTCTGGCTCCAACTGACACCCGGTGCTGCCCAGTCACCGACATCTTGACAGTACTGACCGACACCTGGTGGTTAGGGGTTAATGTTTGTCCAACCGTTTTTGAACTTCTCAATCCATTCGTACACACTCCGCTGTGGTAAAATACTGTCCCCATGTTGTGCTGAAAGCCTTCAATGGATTTTGGCCCCTGGTACACCTTCAGCCTACAAAAACGGACCACTGCTCGTTGCTCTTCCTCCATGCAAACTGAGAGTGGAACTGAGAGTGGAACAGCCAGGTTTACTCATGACAGCACCGAGGGAACTGACTGGTCAAGGCTGAATATTAGCGGCAGTGACGACAGAGACCCCATGCTCCCACATGTGCGCACAGAAATCAGTAAGGTCAACTAATGAAAAGTATGAGAAGCGTGTGGGTAATTATTGACTAACCCTAATATAATGGGAAACTCAATTCAATAATGAAGCCAGCTGAAGTTTACAGTTCAACACTGTTACAACCAGTATCCTTCACAAATGCCAGTGCTACCAGATTGACTTTATCGGCTCAGTGACATTTATTTTTGTTTTATTCTTGTTACTTCGAAATAACTTTATTTTATTCATTCATCATCCAATCCTACGTTGCCCCATGAGAAGCGTAGGAGCCTGGGTCTAGGCAAGTTGGTCCTGACATTTAAGATGAGAGTGACCAGCCTCACTCATCCCTGAGTGGCATTCCATGGGCATCCCCAACCACCCCTTGGATATAAACCTTCACTGGCTCAATCCGACTGGCGTGCCGTAATTACCCACTAAACCACCAGGTGCCAAAATGTGGTTATGTGGTTACCACCCAGCACAGTAAATGGTTTCCTGGTGTACAGGAAACCACTTGGCTTGTCACTCAGAGTAAAGTCACCCACAGGCAGAAGGAAAAGGAAAGAATGAAGGAAAGAAAGACAGAAGAGGGAATGTAAAGTCACCAGTAGGCAGAAGGACGAGGAAAGAATGAAGGAAAGAAAGACAGAAGAGGATGGAAGGAGAGAAGGATGGAGGAGAGGAAAGGGCAGACACCCGAGGGCAGCACAACATCCAGTGAGAGGATGGTGAGTGCCCCCACCTACCACAGAAATAACTTTATTCACCTTAAGAACACCTCCCATATTCATGGGTATAATGAAGAATATATCAAGAGCAATATTAAGGCAGGTGGAGGTCCTGAGGTAACTATGTTTGTGAAGACGTTTTTCTTTAAATGCACACCTGGAAAGATAGCATCCTCCCTTACACATTACTGCCACTTAAAAATTCTGGCACTGTAATATGGGTAAAACTGGCAAATCAGCTTTATATGTAACACCAAAACTTAACTAGGCAATTTCCCTATAATTTAATATCAGCTCAATACCACTAAAAAAGAAAAGGAAAAACATACTACATCAGATTCCCTACGTACTTCTTACTATGTCCATTTCCCCCCCCCCACACACACAACAGTTTACTGCAATACCATAAAGCCCCTAACTATTATGAGGTATTACTTTAGTTTATTCCTGCTGCTTCTGACTTGGGAATAGGCCCTGAAGCCTTTGCCCAGAGTCGGACAAAAAAAAAAAAATAGGAAAGATCTCTAATACTTAAGTGGTTAATGAAGGCTACATCTACTCCTCTGAATAAAAGCTTCTGAAAGTAGCAGGAATAAAATGTAAAAACTTCAACAAAGATACAAAGTTTAAATTGAGCATGAAAATAGTTATGCTCTGGCACAGTAATATACGGGAACAATTATGCTGTGTCAGAACGATAAACTATTATTTCCTTGAATGTGGTTGGGTGTACTAAATGCATGATTGTACACACACTCAAAATGTGACATGAATTTGGAATTCCGTATAGATTAAGTATGTGATCCAGTTTATATTCTGGGACATGCATCCGCAAGGTGTTTGTAAACTTGTGCCAATGTAAATACAGTAATCTCTACTATCCAGACGACCACTATCTGGTTACATCACCGTCCGGACATCATAGGCTGTCCAAACCCCAAAATGCCCAAAAATTTGAAAAAAATCTGAAAAAAAATCCTATTTTTTTGTCACTGCGTCAATTTGAATTTCCCGTGTGCGCTGACCAGCTGTGTTATCGTGCCTCCCGCCTCTCTCTGGTCTCATTTCCCGCTCAGCTGCTGGCTCGTCAACTCGCCCTCAACATGGCTCCTGAAGTGCTTGGTTTTGTGGTGATTCCCTACCTCCTGCAAGGCTTGCTGCTGCTCTACACCTTCTTCATCGTGTGTGTGATGATGGCCCAGCTGCTTGAGAAGAGGAAGAAAGTGGTGATGACTCTGGAGAAGAAGCGGGAGATATTGGAGAAGGTGGACGCCGGGTGGCAGACATCACGGATCCTATGTGAATTCAATCCCCCTCGCTCCACTTTGTTTGATATCAAGAGGTCCCGAGACAAAATACACCAGTACACGGCTGATTTCACTTTGAAAACCAGACGATGTTTACTCCTAAGTATGCTGATATTGACCATTCCATGCTCATCTGGTATCGACAACAACGTGCTGCTGGTGTGTTGGTACGTGGAACGGAGCTGAAAGCTGCTGCCGAGAAGTTCGCAAGGCTACACGAACCCCAGACTTCAAGGCATCTGAAGGTTGGCTCTTCGCGTTCAAGTTACGGCACGTACTTACCAATCGTAAGGCCCATGGTGAAGCTGTGGACGCCAATGACGAGAGAATAGAAGTTCCAGCAGAAGGTGAAGGGCTTGATTGACAGGGAGGGCCTCACTCTCGGTCAAGTCTACAACGCTGACGAAACTGGCCTATTCTATCGTTCAGTGCCCACAAACACTCTCGCTGAGGAGACGGAGAAGCGTATACCTGGCCCCAAGCTCTCCAAACAATGGGTGTCTGCTTTGTGCTGTGCCAATGCTAACGGCATGCACTGGCTCAAGCCCGTTATTGTTGGCCGTGCAAAGCAGCCTTGGTGCCTTCGTGGGTTAATGGATGTCCTTCCTGTCGTGTGGTATCATTCTCTGAAGGCTTGGTTCACAACCAAGATCTTCAGAGATTGGTTTCACCAACACTCTGTCAAGGAGGTCATACATTATCAGACGGAGACACTGAAAAATCCCACATGACCAGGTAAAAGCCCTCCTGATTCTAGACAATGCACTTGTGCATCCGTCTGAGAAGGAGTTGGTGGCTGAAAATGGCCGCATTAGGTGTCTGTTTTTGCTACCTAATACGACTGCTCTCATCCAACCAATGGACCAGGGAGTGATTGTGGCAGTGAAGAGGCTCTACAGACGGAAGTTTTTGGATGAGGTGATGGTTGTCTACGAGGATGAGGACGATCGCAGGGAAGGACAAGACATGTGAGGACATCAAACTGTCAAAATTTTCGCCTCTACAACCTCAAGTCTGCTATCTACAACTGGGCCAGTGCATGGAAGGAAGTCTCTGTCAAGACTCTAGAAAATGGTTGGTCTCGTCAGCTTCACGGAAGTGACGTGGTGCACGATTTTCTAGGTTCTGATGTGGATGACTTCCATGCAAGGCTTCGTGCGGGTGGAGACAATGTGGATGTCGACGAAGTGTGTGAGTGGTTGGATGACGATGAGGGCGATCCTGAGTATCAGATCATGTCTGATATCGAGATCGCATCTACTGTTGCCGGTACGAGTACCCAGCAGGAAGATTCTGACGAGGACAGCGACGATGATGCGGACTCCTCATGGCTCGTCACTACTCCAGCCATCCCCAAGTTGAGCACACTCCGGGAACATGTGGAGTTCGTCCTTGACTACCTAGAACACCCGGACTGCAACAGGGAGATGGGGCCCTTAGGACTTGTGGATGAAGTGCGAGCTTTCAGGCAGTGCATCATTAATCGTCAAAATTGTCGTTGCTTGCGTCAATCAACCACAGACAGTTTTTTCAAGCCCGTCAACCCCACCGTCCTCAACCCTCGCTCCACACCACTGCCTCACCAAGACAGGCCTTCTAGCTCTGAGCCACAGCCCAGTACATCAGGCACGGCGGAGTCACCACTGGATGTGAGTTTGCGGCTGTCTTCTGAGTCCTCTGCAGTGGATAGCGTATCACCACGTCCCACCAAGGAGCGCCTACACCGCCTCCGTCAGCTCATCTCAGACTCTGACAGCGACTAAATTCTCCAGGACTCGTTACTAGACCACACGGAAATTTACAGTTATGTATAGTGCACTGAAGTGATGTGATGCAAGATTGTTACTGTATTATGGGAAAGGAAACGTTGTGGGAAATGCTGGTGAGTGTAAAGTGCAGCGGAAGTGCCAAGGATTCTATGAATTCCTGCAGGTGTCTCAGGTGCACCTTCATACTGTCAGAGTCTGGGATGACGAAGCGGGTTATACATCAGGACGGTGGCATCATTCTCGTAAGTACCCTAACTTCATCAAAATTCCTTGTTTTGTTCTTCCCATACCATTAATCTCATGCACAGACTGTGTGAAAGTTGATTTCCATAATGATTTTCATGTCTAACCTGTTTTCAGCATGATGTAAAGTGGTAAAAAATTCTCATAAATGTAAATCATAATTTCCTGCTTTCAATTTATTTTTTCATGTATGGTTACCACTAGTACTGAAGTGCACCAGCTATGAAAAAGGTGAATGACACTGATTTTCATGTCCGGTACCTCAACTAAGCTGCCAACTCAGTGAACAGCTGTGCCTAACTTACCTCAAATTCATCTTTTTGGGGTTAATTTAAATGAATTCATGCTTTGTGTTCATTATTTTAGTGCACCAGCTGTGAAAAAGGTGAATGCTATTGATTTTCATGTCCGGTACCTAAACTAAGCTGCCAACTCAGTGAACAGCTGTGCCTAACTTACCTCAAATTCATCCTTTTTGGGTTAAATTTAAATGAATTCACGCTTTTTGTTCATTATTTTAGTGCACCAGCTGTGAAAAAGGTGAATGCCATTGATTTTCATGTCAGGTACCTAAACTAAGCTGCCAACTCAGTGAACAGCTGTGCCTAACTTACCTCAAATTCATCCTTTTTGAGTTAAATTTAAATGAATTCACGCTTTGTGTTCATTATTTTAGTGCAATAGCTGTGAAAAAGGTGAATGCCAGTGAATTTCACGTCTGGTGCTTACTTTCAGCATGCTATATTCTGATGAACACTTTTGCCATACCTAACTCTTGTTGACCATTTTTCTCGTAACAATTTACATCATTTACTGTATTTGATGCTTTGTATCCAATAATTTAGTGCATAAAATGTGAGAAAAGATGATTTTCATAGTGGCTGCCATATCCGATACTAACTTACACTAAGCTGTCAACTCAGTGAACACCTATGCCTTACTTAACTCAGATTCATCCTTTTGGGGTTAAAATAAAATGAATTCATGCTTTGTGTTCATGATTTTAGTGCATAGGAAGTGAGAAAGGGTGATTTTCATAGTGATTTCCATGTCCGAGACTTACTTACACTATGATAGCAAGTTGTGAGCACCTATGCCTTACTCACCTCTAATCATCATTTTTTGGTTAAAATTCAATTAATTCATGCTTTGTGTGCATTATTTATGTGAAAGGGGACTTAAATAAGTGCTATGCATGTCCAGTAGGGAGGTAGGTAGGTGGTTTTCTGATTTAGGTTAGGTTAGGTTAGGGTCAGGAATGACCAGTGCGGGAGCTTCAGGGCCACTATCCGGACAAGACCACTGTCCGGTCATGCCTTTGGCTCTATTACGTCAGATAGTGGAGGGATTACTATCACTTTTTTTTTTTTTTTTTTTTTTTAGTAAGATAACTGAGGAAGAAAGTGCTGAAAGAAAGAGATACCAGGTCAAAACAAATCTGAATGAGTAAGCCTGAATGGGAGAAAAAAAAAAGTAATTTATAAATGAGAACATATCCTTCGACCACATGTTAATTTCAGATACAGTACTAACATAAATTTATAAAAACTAAGTCATGTAATACAGGCAGTCCTCAATGCTTGTGTTGTTCTTATTGTAGTCCCTGGATCTTCTGGGCACAAACTAAACAAAAAAAAAAGGAAAACTTGCTATTCAAGCTGGGGAATCCCAATGATCTTTGTTAAGGGTATGTTGAAGATTGCCTATGTTGTGAGAGTGAGGTGCATGGGGTACTGAAAAGTGTATTGTGGTGTGAGGGGATGTACTCGTTTCATTTGTTTTGTTTATAAAGGCTCCAACATACTTGCATGCATCAGCCTTGGTCACATAATGGAGGCTGTCCCTGCTGCTCTATCTCTGGCAGCCTCCCTATTCAATCACTTATTCCTGAGGTCACACTCTATGACCTCATCCCAGGTCTTTCTCGGTCTGTCTCCTGCAACCCCACCCCCAACATTCACACTTCTTACTTTCTGCATTAAAGTAAAAACATATCAGATTATTCAAAAACTGTACTTTGTGTTGTTTCTGATGCTGGGATGGATGATGGGAATATTACAGTCTGGCTAGGTGCACACATGCCTGCCTGAAAAGAGAAATTTCTCTTGGATGAATGTTTGATGGGGATTCATGAAGGATGCTGTTTGGTTAAAGGTTTTGGATGGCTGTGGTGGATGGGTTTGTGTACTGAATACGTTTATAAACTGTATACTTATCCTTTTCTCCTTGCTATAAGAAAAATTATTTGACTATCTATCTTCAAAGATGGAACATATCCAATCAGTTCCCCCTTTCTCTGAAATTTCCATTCAAGGTGATTTCAATGTTCACCACCATCTTTGGCTCTCCCCTCCATTCACTGGTCCACCTGGTGAACAAACCTATATCATTTCCATCCTTAATGACCTAGAGCAGCTTGTACAGAACCCTACCCATATTCCTGACCACCCTGGAGAGTTCCAACACTCTTTATCTCTTTCTTACACCTATCCTTCTGTTTACTCTGTTAATTTTTCCCTCCATTGGGCTCCTCTGATTGCAACCTCATCACCTTAACCTGTCCTATTGCTCCAGTAAAACCCTGTGGACCCTCCCAAGAAGTGGCAGCTGTGACAGTTTGAAGATGCTGATTGGGAGACCCTGACGAAGTTCTTTGATTTTACCTGGAATGATTACTATTTCATGACCATGAGCCATTTCAGTGTGCGTCACACGTTTTGGAGGTTATTCTCTCAGGCATGGAAGCATACAGTCCTTTCTTGTCCTGTAACTAATGGAGAGAGAGAGAGAGAGAGAGAGAGAGAGAGAGAGAGAGAGAGAGAGAGAGAGAGAGAGAGAGAGAAAAGTTTAATCATGACTGTTCTAATGCTTTCAACACAAAGGCTAGCCCAGCCCTGAATCTCATCTCTTTTATATCTCTGCTCATCTCTTTTATATCTCTACCTGGAACCATGCTAAATTTGTTCTCTGCTCTGTTGAGAATAACTTCTTTCATTCTATATGCTCTGAATTCTCCTGTTCAAATTCTTCCCATTCCATCTGGCGCCTTGTCAAAAATCTCTCTAACAACTTAACTTCATCCTCCTTCCCTTCTCTTTTCCACACTGATGGCTCTGTAGCTGTTTCATCCACTGAAAGAGCAGAATTCTCTGCTCAGACTTTTTCCTCCAATCTCACCTTATACAATTCTGGTGCTGTTCCTCCATCACCTCTCTCCCTCTGACTTCCTTATGACTGACATTATAATTTCTTCACCTGATGTACTTTCTGCCCTCACTGATCTTAATACTAACAAGACATATAGGCCTGATGGGATCCCTCCTGTTGTTCTCAAGAACTGTGCTCTGTGCTTACACCTTGCCTCGGTAAACTCTTTCGCCTCTGTCTGATTAATTGTACCTTTCCTTCTTGCTAGATGTCTGCTCTCAATCAGCCTGTCCCAAAGAGGGGTGACCATTCCCAGCCCTCTAATTATTGCCTAACTGCTTTAACATCATCTATGTTTTAGGTTTTTAAACCTATTCTTAAAAAAAAATTCTGAAGCACCTTTCCTATCAAAATCTTCTTTCCTATCACCAGTATGGGTTCCACCATGAATGCTCCACTGGCAACCTTCTCACCTTCCAGTCAAGACTCCTGGTCATCCTCCTTTTGGGACTATGACAGAAGCTTTGCCACTGCACTTGACATCTCAAAGGCTTTTGATTGAGCCTAGCATAAATCTTTAATATCCAAACTGCTCTCTTATGGTTTCTATCCTTCTAGATGTGCCTTCATCTCTAGCTTCCTTTTTGGTCATTCTATAGTAACTGTTGAAGAGGGACACTATTATTCTACTTGAGTTATCAACAGTGAAGCTCTTCGGGGTTCTGTTTTATTACTAACTCTCTTCCTTCTATTTATCAATGACCTTCTATACTGTACATCTAACCTTATCCCCTCATATGCTGATGATTCCACCCTTCACCTTTGTATTGGCTTCTCACACTGTCTATTGCAGCAGCCACTTCAATAAATACAGGATGAGACTATGGCACACCTAAAGTTCTATTACTTGGCTCATATCTCTGATTGAGGGAAAAATAATCTTGCTGTTTTTAATCCATCAAAAACTCAGTTCTCACATCTTTCAACCTGTCAAAATCTTCAGTAGAAGCGTTCTCTATTTTTCAACGATATCCAACTTAATCATGCATGATCTCTGAACATACCTGGGGTTCCATTTGCTTGGGATTTATCCTGGAAAAATCATACTGCCTCTTGTAAAATCTGGTTCCATGAGATGTGGTGTGCTATGCTAACTCTGTGCCTTCTTGATTCCCGCACTGTTGTTAACTTTATACAGGGGTTTTATTCGCCAATGTGTAGAGTACAACTCTAATGTGTGGGAAGGCTCCCCACATACAGCTCTGTCCAACAAGGTGGATCCAAAGGCTTTTCCTCTCATTAACTCTCCTCTCCTTACTGGCTCCCTTCAGTCTCCCTCTCTCTGCCGCACTGTTGCATCTTTATCTCTTTTGTATCACTGCTTCAATGATAATGCTTCTGTGATCTATTTGCTTGCATCCCTTCACCATTACATCAGGTGTGTAACACCTGTCTGGCAGCAAACTCTCATCCCTTTTCTGTCCAGCTCTATTGCAAAAGTTAATCATTACCCCCAGTCCGTCATGTATGCAACAGGTCAACTCTAGAACTTCTTCCTCTATCTGTATTTCCTACTGGCTATGACCTCCAGTCTTTTAAATGTAATGTATCCAGGCATCTCAAAATGAATGGATCTTGAATCTGGCTCTCTGTTATTTTGTTTTAGTCTTTTTTTGGGGGGAACAATCTTGTGGGCTCTGAACCTTTGGTTCCTTCTTCCTTGCATTAGAGGAAGAAAAAAAAAAAAATCTTTGTCACTATGGGGAGTGACCAATTAACTCCTTTGTGACATGGCAATGTCATGAAAATCCAGGTATGTCAGGCTGTGACGTGATGTCAAACATCAATAATCCATGCCGTGCATAAGGGAAAGCTGGGAGAGTTTGCTTGCCTGTCTACTACTCTGGTATGGTTGGGTAAGCTCAACATGCTCCGGTTTAGTTCCTCCCACTTCCAGCGTTTGCCCAGTCATTTCCTATTTTGGTATCTCATGACTCTAGCTGCCTGGACACAGGAGTACAAAGGAAACCAAACACCAACAGACCTGGCGGTCCTTTCATGGCTGTTTCTTATAGGGAGGGATATAATATGCAAACTATTCTATTGCCAAACCCTCCAGCTGAAGCTGGCAGGAAATAATGAGAAATAACACCATGCAGCATAGAAAAGCTGCTATGGAAATTTCATACAAAAGAGGGAAAGGAAATTTTAATGTACACTATCAGACTCAAAAAAGAGAACATACATTAACATTAACTCAAAAACATGCACTGATGTTCTGCAGTTGTAAGTCAACAATATGTACTGATGATGTTCTGCATTTGCAAGTCAACAATATGCATTGATGTTGTTCTGTGGTTGTAAGTTAACAATATGCAATGAGGTTGTTTTGTGGCTGTAAGTAACAATATGAACTGATGTTATTCTGTGACTGTGAGTCAACAATGTGCACTGATGCTGTTCTGTGATGGTAAGTCAACAATACGCAGTGATGTTGTTCCGCGGTTGTAAGTCAATAATAAGCATCGAGGTTATTCTGTGGTTGTGTTCTCCAAATCCCAGAAGAAAAAAGTTATAATGTATTATTCGTGAGCAAACATACTTAGGCTGGGGTTAGAAGACAGACACTTATCCAAGCAATTTTTAAAAGATTAGTACTGTCACAGTTTACTACATTGCTGGGCAATTTATTCCACATATTTAAAACTATACTGTAGAAGAAATGCTTAGTTTCATGCAACAAGAATCATTAACCAATAATTTTATGCCCATTACCTCTAATATAATTCAACCGATCTACTATGAAGCATTATTCAATAGCTATAATATCATGTCCTTGTGCCCTTGTGTACCATTCTTACTCTCCATTTCCTGAATCTTTCCTCCACCTCCCTTTCATTCTCTGCAATCAACACCAAGTCATCAACATATATCTCCCATAAGAGTCCATTTCTGATGTCATATGAGACAGCTTCAACCACCATGTCAAACAATAAGGGACTCAAGAATGACCACTGATGCACATCAACATCCAGACAAAAATCTCCATTCACTCTCACATGGGTGCAAGCACCCACAAACATAGCCATAACCATTCTAACCAGCTACTTCTCAATCCCAAATTTTCTCATTGCCCACTTCATCACCTCTCTAGGGACTCTGCCAAAGGCCTTATCCAAGTCAATCTTTTCTATATATTTCCTGAAGCTGTCAAACAAACAATATGCCTGGAATAAGGCCAAACTGCATCTCATCAATATTCACTCTTTCCCTAATCATAGCTACTAGAACTCTCTCAATAACCTTCATTATCTGATCCAAAAGTGTTATGCCTCTATAATTTCCCCTTTCCAGGACATCACCCTTCCCCTTGTAAATATTTACAATCACACTCTTCTGCCAGTCATCTGGGACAACACACTCATATAAATCAAATGTATAAAATCCCCCCTGGGGGTAGGGGGGTTTCAAGAATTCTCCCCCAGTATCCCTGCTTCTCGTAAGAGGCGACTAAACGGGTTGGTGGTGGGTTAGTGCCCCACCCCATAAAACAACTAACTAAAAATACAAACAAGAAGCCTCGGGACAGGACTGACCAAAAGTTGACGACAAAGGACCCGACAAAGGACTGGTTACGGAGAGCAACTTGGAATGTAAGGGGTATAAATGATGAGGTGAAAGAGGGAGAGAGATTGTCCAGGTGCTTGACGGTGTGAGAGTGGATATATGAGGACTAACTGAAACTAAATGGTGAGGTGAGAGTGTGAGAGAATGGGAGTATGGCTGGCGTATATGTGCAGGAGTAGGTGAGAAAGTGAGGGCAAAAGAAGGAGTATGTATTGTTGTGAGTAACAAATGGAAGGGGAATATAAGAGAGTATGGATCAGTCGGTTCAAGGATTGTGTGGGTAAGAGTGAAAGCTGGATTACAAATGTTGGCGATTGTGTGCGTGTATGAGCCAACACAAGATCGTGTAAGGAGAGTGAGAGAAGAGTTCTGGACAAATGTGGAAGCATGTTTGGAAAAGTTTGAAAGGAATGACAGAGTGTTTCTGATTGGAGATATGGATGGAAAAGTAGGGAATGTGAAGGTGGACGGAGTGGTTGGTGTGTGCCTGCAGAGATGGATGAGAATGGCAGTGCTGTAGTGGACATTTGTGCCACGAGGGGGGGTTCGTGATAGCTAATACCCTCTTCAGGCACAAAATGATCCACAGGTATGCATGGCGAGTGTTGAGAAGGGTGGATGGTGAACTGAATGAGCGAAAGGCAATGACTGACTATGTGTGTGTGTGGATGAAAGGATGAGAAGATGTGTAATGGATGCAAGAGTATATAGAGGTTGGGGGAGTGGACTTTCTGACCATCACTTGGTGGTGGTCAGAATCAGGGTCCAAACAAACTGGAGGAAGAGAAGAAGGGAAGGACAGGAGGAAATAGTTCTTACAAGGAGGGTAGAAAAGTTACAAGAGGATGGAATAAAGGCTGAATATAAAAGGGAAGTGGAGGAGCGATTGGGTAAATACAGATTAGAGCAGATGGGGGATGTGGAAGGTGTGTGCAAGATATTCACAGAAGAAATCTGTGCAGCATGTGAGGTGGTGTGTGGGGTGAAGAGAAGATGAAAGGGGGTTCAGGGAACAGCATGGTGGACTGAAGAGGTGAGAGAGGCTGTGGCACAAAAGAAGAAAGCATATAATGAGTGGATAAGGAACAGGGGCATCGAAGAAGTTGAGAGACGGAAGAAAGAGTTATATGCAGAGAGGAGGAGAGAGGTGAAAAGATTAGTAAGAGAGTAAGAAGAGAGTGGATGAAGAATTTGGAAGAAATTTGAGTGTAAAGTGGAGGGAATGTAAGAAAATGTTCTGGAAAGAGGTAAAGAGAGTCAGACAGGATGCCAACGAAGTTAGTTAGAGTGTGAAAGATAAAAATGGTAGATTGCTAGTGGAGAAGGGGGAAAAACTGAACAGATGGAGAGAACACTTTAATGAACTGTTGAACACAGAGAATGAAAGTAATGCAAGCATAAGTGGCTGGGGAATGGCTGGGAGAAGGAGGGATGTGAGAACAGGAAGAAATCAGTAGGATGGAAGTGGTGGAAGCAATGAAGAAAGTTAAAATGGGGAAAGCCCCAGGAATTGATGGAGTGTGTGGTGAAATGCTGAAGCGTGGGAGATAGTAGTAGAATGGATGTGGAAGGTGTGCAGATTGGCCTGGGATGAAGGTAGAGTCCTGGAGGATTGGAAGTTAGGTATAATTATTCCCCTGTACAAAGGAAAAGGGGAAAAATTAGTGTGTGGTAATCACAGGGGCATTTGCCTTCTTAGTGTAATAAGAAAAGTATATGGTAGGATACTTATTGACAGAGTTAGGGAAATAACAGAGGAATTAGTTGGAGAAGAACAGGGAGGTTTTAGGAAGGGAAGAGGTTGTGTAGACTAGATATTCATTCTTAGATCTTTAGTGGAAAGGTTTCTAGAGAAGGGAAAAAAGTTGTATGCAGCCTTCATGGATTTGGAGAAAGCATATGACAAAGTGGATAGACAAGGATTATGGAAAGTATCAAGAATATATGGAGTAAATGGGAAGTTGTTGAAGGCCGTGAAGAGTATGTATGAGGGTGCTAAGGCCGCAGTGCGTGTGGATGGCAAACTGAGTGAATTTTTCCATTTGAAGGTTGGATTGAAACAAGGATGTGTCATGTCTCCAAGGCTGTTCAATCTGTATATGGATGGGGTTATAAAAGAGATGCAAGGTCGGGCAGTGGATGTTGGAGCAGTCCTAGTGAGAGAGGGAAGTGTTTGGAAACTCCCTGTACTGTTGTTTGCAGATGATACAGTGTTGTTGAGTGAAGACGAAGGGGAGCTGCAAGGCTTGGTAGATGAGTTTGGGAGTGTGTGTAAGAAACGGAATCTAAAGGTGAATGTAGGGAAAAGTAAAGTGATGGTCTTTGAGAAAGGTGAAGTTAGTGAATGTACAGTGAGACTGGATGAGGAGGATATGGACAATGTGGGTAGTGTGATGAGTAAGGATGGAAGTCTGGAGGGTGAAGTGCTTGAAAAGGTGCAGCAGGGACGGAAGGTTGCTGGTTCCTTGAAGGCAATGATAAGAAAAAGGGAAATGAGCATGGAAGTGAAGAAGTTGTTGCATGACAGTACTGTGATACCAGCTCTAACATATGGAAGTGAAGCTTGGACCCTGTTGGAGGGACAGAAGTCAAGAGCGACAGCAGTGGAAATGAGTTATTTGAGAGGAGTGTGTGGAGTCACATGGAGAGACAGACTAACAGATAAGGAAGTGAAGGAGCGTTGTGGTGTGGATATGGATGTGATAGGAAGTGTTAGGAGAAACACGTTAAAGTGGTTTGGGCATGTGGAGAGGATGGAGAGTGAACGACTGACGAGGAGAGTGTATGTGAGTGAGGTGGAGAGGGAGAGAGGGAGGAGGAGGCCGAGGATGAAATGGAGGGATGGAGTGGAGAGGTATATGAGAGAGGGGGGGTGTGAGCTGGAAGCGGGGCAGTGAAATGGCGGGAGACAGAGCAACATGGAGGTGATTTGTTTGTGGCCACCCCCTACGGGATTGAGGCGTCGGGCAATAGGTAGATAGATAAAATCAGTAACTAAACCCACTCCAATATCTCCTGCAGACTCCTGCATTTCAGTTGTCAACCCACACACACACTTGTTGCCTTCCCAATCTGCATCTTGCTTATATCCCGGGTCACACTGGCAGTATCAATCAAAGGCCAGGGGCAAAACACTGGATCCGCTGACTCCAAACCCTCCCAGTTCCAGTCAAATTCCTCATTCGGCAACAGGTTACACTGCTCTCTCCAGGTGTCTTTAATATCTTCATTGTACACCACTACCTTTCCTTCATTATTTTTTACACATCACTTACCCATGCTATCCCTGTTTTCCCTGTCACCTTCAGTACCACATTATTCCCATCAATGCTATATATATTTAGGCAATCCAGTATAAATCTCTGAGACTCAGATTTTGCCCTGTACAGTATATCTCCTTCCTAGTCCTACACTTTGCAGCCAAGTATTCCTCACTGTTACCTCCTCTTTTCCATTTCCGGAAGTCTTCTTTTTTCCTTTGCAGTTTCTACACCTTAATTTCACTATCATGTTACCTAATGTCTTGGAGGACCCCTTGTCCATCCACAAACTGATTCTGTAACTCTCAGGAGATTGTTCTTGACAGCTCTGTACTGCTTATTCACATTCTTTAACAGCTCCTCATTCAGCCACAACTCTACTCTTCTCACTACAGAAGGCATCTCTTACTGCTTAGTTTTTCAACTTCATATTTTCCTCCTGGGTGCATGGGCCCTCTCCGTCACCACCCACTCCTTAAGCAACACATCACATACCAGTAATCTGTGTTGCTACATACACTCTTACCTCCCAGTAACATTACCATCCTTTACCAACCTCCTATCGGCTCTCCTGACCAGGAAATAGTCAATCTGGCTACAATTTTCCATAAACTCACATGTAATCAACCTACACTCTCTTTTCCTAAAATTCATATTGCACACCATCATGTTCATTGCCCTCCAAAATTCGAGTATCTTTTCCCCTTCCACATCCCTCGTACCATATGCGTATCACCTAAGTACCCCTTCATATCCTTGAGTTGTTTCACCCACAGAATCATTTAAATCCCCTTCCAAAACTACACTCTCATCATACCACATACCACCAACCAGAGGCCTCGAGTCATCCCAGAACTTAGCTTTTTCTATATCATCCAAGTCAGCCTGTGGAACATACACCAACATAACCAAAATCATGAGTATACCAAAGAATATTTTTACTGCTATAATCCTTTCACTCACTACCATTACATTCATGACCATTCCGTCCACTTCTCCTCAACCAGAACATCCACATCACCATATCTATTTACACTTCTCCGCCAAAATACATTGTATGTACAGTGCCTCCTGGCAGTCATTCAAGTTGATCCTCCCCTATACCTGACTTCCTATGCGAGTCTGACATTCACCCGCCTCCTACTCGTTGTCTCCACTACTTCCTCTGCTCTATCCTTCAAACTACCCACATTCCATGATGCCAATCTGAACCCCATGGGTGATCTGATTTCCAAAGGCTTACTACATTTCTGTCTATCATTTTTGGTCACACTTGGGTTAAATAAAGGAGGAGAAAGATCACAGGCTCCACCTTCCTGCACAGTCTCAATTCCAGGCATGGAAACTGGGACCGCTCTATCCTTCAAACTACCCACATTCCATGATGCCAATCTCAGTGAACCCCATGGGTGATCTCATTTCCAAAGGCTTACTACATTTCTATCTATCATTTTTGGTCACACTTGGGTTAAATAGAGGAGGAGAAAGATCGCAGGCTCCACCTTCCTGCACAGTCTCAATTCCAGGCATGGAAACTGGGACCCATAGCCTACTGGTTATGGCCAGTAGCTGTGGCAGTGGCCTCAGAGCAACCTGTTCGGACAGTTGCAGGGACACCCTCCAAGCATGGCTTGGAACAGTAACTGCCCAGCCATTATACACCCACTGAAAGGGCAGCCTCCTTGGGTGCTATTCCCAGGTTTGTGCCCCTTTCTACTGAGTGGAAGTGGCAACCTGGGATCTGCATTGCCCTCTACCCTCTGGAATAGATAGGATCCTATCCTATGCCAATCCCCAAAACTATGCTGGTGGAGCCCACACCACATTCCCCTCAGATCTGCCACTAGGAGGTAGTGTCAAACTTTTCTGGCTGCATGCCCTTACTGGCATCAACCCCTGTGGTGTAGTGGGACATGTTATGTGGCATATAAGGTGCATGTAGAGTAGTGCATGAGAAAAAGGTCAGAAAAGGGGGATGGTCAGGATATTTTGATGAATACTGAAACAGCTCCAGCATTCTCATCCTCCTCAGGAGTACTATCCTGATTGGCTGGTGCTACAGCCTACTCCATCAAGAAGGCAACAGAAGGAATATAAAGATAAAATTAAGTTAAAGGGGAAAATAATACAAACTATGTCCCAACCCCACCCAGCCACTTCAAGCCCACACGGGCAAATATGACCTTGAATGCCTGATGGATGAGTTACAATAGCTTTCTCTCTCTCTCTCTCAACACAGTACTGGAGGCACAAGTGGAACAAAATTTTCTTCAGCAAGATATAAAAATTATATAGGACATGGGGTCTGAGGTCACATACAGCATCTGGTACCAAAGGGGTTAAACAGGTTAACTTGAAAGCATGTTATGAGATTCATCTCTGCCTGGAGTGAAGAGAGTGACAACTAATTCTGTTGGTGAAGAAATCTCTGTTTATTGTGAGACAGTGCTCTACTGGGTGCAGGCATTGTTTTGTATATGTTTGTGGGCCAGGGATGTGTTCCAAAATATTGGAAATTTTTCCTCTCCCTCCCCCCCCACCTCTCTAACTATGGACAGACATAACAGTCTGTTTGCTGAGGCCCAGGAGTCCTCCTATGTGCCTCACACCTACGCACGTCATTAGTTCAGCACAAATACTCATTACTTACAATGAATACAGTAAAAGTCCTCTCATTCAATATCTGGTCTTATGGTATTTCCATCTCTCGGCGGTTTTCATAAATAGCCCCATTACAAAAGTTCTCTGCTCTTCCGCACATACCAAGATGACTGGAACCAGCTACGGGGTCGCTAGCTAGCCACTGGTACCCATGTGTCCACAGATGCCAATTTGGTGCTGTTGGCGCAAGATCTAGCGCTTTTCACAATAATTTTATGCTTCGTAATAATTTAGTGCCAATAAATATTAAATTTTCTTCTATATATAGCACGTTTTGAAGTCCAATTTAGCGCGAAAACTTGAACAGCTCACCTATAGCTTAGTGCATTTTAAAATTGAGTTTAGCTTTTGAAGATTTCTGCTTGCCAACACTGCATGCACCATCTGCCATCATGACTCATGAGTGTCTGGCTTTGTGAGTGGGACCCTTCGAAAGTTTGGAAACTTTGTCGAGCTATTTTACAGTGTACATATGTAAATACACCTAAGGTTAATGTAAGTTCATGTGTATTTCGTTTTTGAAGGCTCCAACATGCTTGCATGTGTCGGCCTTGGTCACCTAATGGCGGCTCTCCACGCTGCTCGATCTCTGGCAGCCTCCCTATTCAGTCCCTTAACCCTTAAGTCACATTTAATGACCTCGTCCCATGTCTTTCTCGGTCTACCCCTCCCAACCCCTCCCCCAATATTAACACTTCTCACCCTCTGTACCCAATTATCATCCCCCATCCTCTCCACATGTCCAAACCACCTCAGCCTACCTCTCCTCATCACAGCACCAATACACTCCAGTCCCATCCTACCTCTCAACTCTTCTATCGTAAACCCAGCCCCCCCCAGGCCTTGCACGCAGGGACGCACTGCACATCATTGTCATTTCTGTATCATTAAATACATTAAATATAAGTTGCTTATTAAAGATTCAGTACTTAGGGTTGACAATACTTGCTAGATACTGTGACTGCACTGGGGTGACCAGTCATGATTGCTAGAAAGTTTTTGGCTGGTTTTCTTAGTCATTCGGCAGTTTCTGCTCTTTCGGCACCTACGAGGTCCTGAAGATTCCGAATGAGAGAACTTTTACTGTATAAGCTACAGCTGTCTCATCTTGAACAAGTATGGTTTTCCAAGGGATGTTTTTAGATGTTGGTGGGTCTTGTGGAAGATGAGTAAAGTCTGTTTCAACACAATGCAAACTGTTTCCTGCCACATCCTGAGCTGTTCCTGAACTATCACACTGCTAAACAGCAGACCATTTATCTAACCACTGTGAAATGAAGGAAAGCTGGTAATTCAGCTGTATAGCTAGCCATCCATCCATCCACCTTTTACTGTCCCATTAGCAGCATAGGGGCCCAGAGGAGTAGACTGTAGCAGCAGTCATGCAGGGCAGTACTCCCAAGGCAGCTGGAAAGCTGATGATGGGGAGAGCTGGAGCTCCCGTTTCAGCAGCCCTTGGGACTACAGTACTTCCTGACCATCCCCCTTTGCTGAACTGTTTCAGTGTATCAACAACACAGAGAGTAGGCCAGCATGCTCACCAACACAAGTTTCTCTAACTGTCAACACCAAACTACATGCACATTACATACTACAAGTTCTTGTCAAAATTAATACATAAAACATAGTGTCTAATAACCAATCCTTGGAGTTGGGAGGGGGGGGGGATGACTGCTCCCACCATCTGCCTCTCTCCCAGATATGACACAATGAGCTACCTGGAACCACTGTCTGACTCATTTCTTCTTCATTTCTGCAACATTCGTGGCTTTTCCTCTAACTTTCTCTCTGTTGAGCACCACCTCTCCTCCTTTAAACCTGAGGTGACCAGAGTCCCGCTTTTAGGCAGGACAGTCCCCCTTTTTAAAAGTCTGTCCCGCCTTTTTAATTGTGACTAAAATGTCCCACTATTTCAACAGATTATACTAAATATACTGCTTTTATGAAATTATGATGAGTTAGTAAAATTATGCATAATCCATACCAAATGAAATACTGTAAAATGTGTAATACAGTACTCACTGTACCGTACAGTATGTTCGGAGTTCATTTGAGACACTGTGTTTGATTAGCAGCATGAGGGTGAGGTGCAGCCACTGAACTCTATATTATGGAGAGGCTTTCTCACTGATAGCACAGCGTAATTTATATAGCCGCCGCCAGGGCTGCGCTGGTGTAGCAGCAGCCATGTTACACCATGTCTAATGTCCAAGATTTTGTACTGAGCTGCTCTGTGGGTTTTTGCAAGCAGCTGATGATTCCGGAAAATACAGTATAGTGCCACGAATCCACTGTACAGCATAAGAATACAAAAATGGGCACGGAAATTCATCAAGGAGAGATAGTGTTACATTTCACAAGTAAAAAATATATCTTGTTGCTAATTCTATAGGATTAATGCCCCCTGGGGTGGGGTGGGATGATTCTTCCCCAGTATCCCTGCATGAATGAGGCAACTAGAAGGTGCCCATTATCTCCAGTCTTTCTCTCCATGTCCTCTTCTCTTCTGTTCACACTTTCTTGTAGATATTTCCATGTTTCTTCCTGTCTTTATCAATCTGGACATGGCATGGATAGTCTAAAGACTTCCCACATCATTTCAACACCATTACTTTGAGGTAACACAGCTTCAACATCACTATAATTTCAATGTTCATACCACACTATCTTCTGCCTTTCTGCCATTACCTTTCTCTGCCTTAGTGCCATAAAATGTAAGTTCTGCTCTGCAGCAACCTATAGCGTTGGTTTACACTCACTGGCTAAAGGTATCCCATATAATTCATTGAACTAGGCAGAAACAAAATCATAATCCATATATGTTTTTGTGTTATAAGCGACGAGTGTATCTTAATTAATAACCACTGCTTAGTGGAAATAAAGTATTTGAATTTGAATTTGTGTACTGGAGTCACAATATGGTGGCCAAAATCACACTCTCGTGGCGGAGATAGTCTCTCCATACTATACACTAGAGCTCAGTGGGTGCAGCGCAGCAGCAGCCGCTGTCACTACATATATATATATATATATATATATATATATACAGTAGGCGCGGAAAGTATTGACGTTTTTTTGCCGACGTCATTCTTCTTCGCGTTAAGTGAAGTAGGGTACTACCCTCCCCGGTGATGCGAAATGAGCTGACGCTTTTTCAACGGGAGCTGCCAACCCTGCTTGATAGGTTTGGCACCACAGGAGCAGGCTCAGTAATGTTTGGGCAGCCACAGGAGGAGGATTGTCTCTGTGTGTGATGCACCATGAGGGCATGTTTTGACACAAATAACACAGTTATTTGGTTACCTACCACATTCTCATCATGCCTAAAGTAACGACAAGCAAGGACAAACGTGTGGAAGTGATTACTTTATACAAAGATGGCCACAAACTCCCATTTATTGCAAATCAGATGGTGTTAGACTGAGGACAGTGCAGA